>BQNB010044083.1:3201-45104 GCA_026074375.1 Tanacetum coccineum
AGTAAAAACACTATTCATCGCAGAATATCAAAAACTTGAAAATGTAATATTTTGATCACTCGTCTTACTACGAAGACGTGGACGTAAGAAACGCGAGCAACGGGCTTAAAACGACCAAATTAGGTCATTTTTACGAAAAGTATATTTATAAACGTTTTCACTTTATAAATATTATTTTACTAAAACGATTAGTCGGTGATTATGCTATATAGAATATTACGTGGTTATCAAAGTGCTATAATACTAGGGAGTTTCATAATGAGGCCTCTTCGGATGGCGTATCGACGAGTTGTTGGATTTACGATTTAAAGTGTCCTAACTCCTCGTACGTCATGTCATGACCTCTTTAATTATGATAGCCCGAACGATAGTACGATGTAACAACTATAAGATTATATTCAATGTTATTAATTAAAGTACTCGGTACTTATACGACCTTAATTTAAATAGGTTGCATCTAAACGTTTTGCGTGACGTTTTATCTGTGTTATTTGGACTATCAGTACTCAAGGTGAGTTCATAGCCCCACTTTTTACAGTTTTACTGATTTACTATTATTTGGGGTGAAAACATGCTTTGTTTTATAAATTGGACGCAAGTGTTTAAAGTATATTGATTATGTGTTTGCCTAAGTAGCGATAACCCTCCTGAGCCCATTATCATGAACTGTCAATTGCATAGATGTAGTTGTTAATTGCATTATGTGAGCGCGAATGTTATAAATAGATCTATTGGGATTAACCTCCCCGTTTGGGTGATTAGCTATCACCGGGAACGAACGTTGACCATGTCGGACTTGGATGTTGCGGGTTACAACATCTGTACGGGCAAAATAACTGCTAAAATAGCAAATATAGGTTGAGCTTCAGTGTCATGAGCTTAGTGCAACAGTAATCTGGTTTTGTGATTGTTGGCATATGTTGTAACATCACGGGAAAGTCTTGCGGTCCTGCATAATTTAAATACATAAACCTATGAATTCACCAACATTTTTGTTGACGTTTTAAGCAATGTTTTCAGGAGGTCAATAGGCACGAGGTGCCAAGGATGCATTGGATTACATTTTGGATTGCACACTTAAAGATTTATGTGCATCATATTTTGGGAAATGTATTGTTGTCTTTTGTAATATTAAACAAGGAACAAGTAAAGCTTTATGCTTTTGTATTATGTCTTATAATTAAATTCATTGTATCAATTTAAATGACTTTTTGTGTCGTTCTTATATATATCTTGTGTTGTTGATCTTGAAGTAACACGCCCCGGATCCTTATTCCGCTGCGACCCATTTTGGGGGTGTTACAAATACTACTAATTAAAATACTCCATTACATAAATGTACAAATATATCTACACATTTTACAACCATGAAAAACATATATGCATATTACAAACATAATTAATATAATTAATACTCTTAATTAAAATAACCTCCCCATTACATAAATGTACAAATATATCTACACATTTTACAACCATGAAAAGCATATATGCATATTACAAACATAATTAATATAATTAATACTACTAATTAAAATACCCCATTACATAAATATACAAACATATCTACACATTTTACAACCATGAAAAACATATATATGTATATTACAAACATATTAATATAATTAATACTCTTAATTAAAATACCCCATTACATAAATGTATAACCATAAGAGATCTTGAAGCTTTAAATAAGACATGGATATTATTCGTGTTTGTACATAAGGTGTTTTGTTGCTTGAAAAGATACATAGTTTTGTTTGAGGTTCTAACTTTAATAAGAAATAAGACCAACGTGTTGTGTCTTCTGTGATTTGAAGGAGCAAGAGGATCAAAAATTTCGTTGGTTTGTGTTGTTGCTTTGCTGGGTTGTTGTTGTTGGTGTGTTGTTTTGTGTTGGTATGTTTGTGTTGTTGTGATCGTTGTTTGTTTGTTGTGTGTTGTTTGTTGTTTTGGTGTTGTTTTGTGTGTTTTTGTGTTGCTTTTATTTTGTTGGTGTGATTGTGTGTGTTTGTTTATGTGTGTTGATGTTGCTTTGATGTTTTGTTTGTTTTTTTGTTTTGTTGTGTTGTGTTTTGTTCTTGTGTGTGATTTGTGGTCTTGTTTTGAGTTAATGATACAATTTTTGTTTAGACAGAAAGTTGTTGGTGGCTGTAAGTATTGTGTATATTTTTAGGGTTAAAATGAGAAGATTGTTGGTAGTTTCAAGCCCGCAAGTATTGTGTGTATTTCTTGTATATATGATTTGGGCTTTCTTTTATTTTTCATTTCTTGGGCTTATGTTGTCCACTTTGACTAGAGCACTAAAGTATCTCTTAAACAAAATGAAGAGTACGGTCGCCTGCAATTCTTTTGGATATGTCACTTTTGTGATGCGATATTTAATATGACTGTAAGAAAAAAAATGCATAAATGAAAAACATCTATTCGCCATAAAATTTATTCACGGGGTAGCCACCGCCGCATTGCGCAAACTGCTATTTATGTCTTAAAGATGCTACTTGTGCTACTCTATTTAATTTGAACCTTATGTTTATTTGGATGTGAAAAAGTTTATATTGTATGGTTTATAGTTATATTAAGTAAAACTTGACATTCTTTTGTAGATTTATTGTTAGAAAAAAATGTATAAATGAATAGCATTTGCTCGCCACAAGATTTAGTTACCGGGTATTCGTCGCCGCATTACGCGAATACCCGACTAGTAAGTATTAAAACATTCATGTCCTAAATTTTTAAGCACTTAACACGCTTCATGTGCACTTTGTTAGGGCACCATTTAAGTCTATACAAAAGGTTGCCACCATTAAATTACATATAGTAATATCTTTCATTATGCGTATCCTCAAAAATTCAAAATGATTCAAAACCTAGAAGGTTAATTAAAGAAGTATTGTGACAACCCACATTTTCAGGTTATTTTATGACAATAAACTCAAAATTATTTACTTTGAACCTTTACGTGTCTACTTTTACTTATAACTTTAAGTTAAATCGCGTAAACTGAAAATCAACAATTAACGTAAACCGGCATTAAACAAATAAAAGTTTACGTCAAATAAGTGTTATATAATTATTACGAAGATAATTTATAACTTTTCATATTTTATTTTAATACTTTACGTAAAACGCTTACGTTTTGCATTTTGGAACCTTTATGCATGCATGTAAATCATACTACCCTTCTTTACTTAACCAAATACCCACACTTATACATAATACCCAAAAATTTAATAAATCCCTCCCCTACTAGCCAATAAACAAGCATGCTCCTACTAGTAAATAACACATTTTATATAATTTTCATGAACCATGAGATAACCATGCAAGAACATACTACACAAATGTTATAACCATTTTACAAGTAACACAAGGCTTCCATTTTTTCCTTTACCAAACCCCATGCCCCAACATGCATGCTTAATCTCAAGTCTCTTCATGCTTTGTCTCCCCTAATTAACAATGCATATTAATCATCCTTAGGTTTGACTATTAAAAGGATGCCAAGACTTCTCAATAATTCACAAAGCAAAAACACTTATCTCTCTCTCTTTTGCTCTCCTAGAACCGGCCAAGACCAAGAAACATATAAGAGTTTGGTTTTTGATATTTATCAAGGGATTTCCAAGGCGTTCTAAGGGTTTTATTAGTTATCAAACAATTTGGGGGTTTGATTTACGGGTTAGATTAGTGCTCTTATATGAGATTAGATTAGTTTGGATGTTGTTAATTTTGAAAGTGGATGAAATAGATAGGTTAGAAGGTTTTATTGTGTAAATACGAGGTTAAATTTATAGGTTTGATTGTGTAAATATGAGCCTGTGGGGTCCGTTACAAATCAGGGCGGCTCTTCCCCGAGTATCGGCCGGCTACTAGCCCGACTTTTATCCCTACTGTTCACTCAAACTCCCATAAGAAAGTTGTGGAAATGTGAACAAAATGTTTGCCAAACGACATCATACTTGCACTCCCTGAGCCAAGAACCCACACTCATCCTAAACATGAAGCTGCCAGCGGATTACATGTGACCAAGAAGCTCGTTGGTTCAGTTTGTGTTAGTTTGTTTACTGTTTTTTAGTATAATTAGTCCGTTTGATCGGTTAATTGTATAGGGTAATCAAGAAGGTATACGCGGTGGAGATAATTACAATATATTTAGGTTGGTAGAGAGGTTAAGGAATGAATTTGAAGGGTTTAGAGAGATTATTATTTAGAGTTTGTTAGATGTAAGGTTGAGCAGTATAGATAAAGAGATGATGTTCTCTTTAGTAGTATTTTTATTTTCATTATTTTTATGGGGATTCTTTTTGTAGTTCAATATACTATACTATGATTTTTTTGTAGTTAATAGTCGTGAGATGAGTTATCAATGGTTTGCAACCAATTTTTTGTCATTCTATTGCATTCATGCTTTGTTGAAAATGAATGAATAAATGAAAAGATAATTATTTCTTGTTAATAGATGAAATAATAAAAACATTATTGCCATAACATAAGGAAGCTCTTACTGAAATTTTAATATTTCGAACAGCGCCAAGTACTGTATTTTTTAGGTTAAAGAGGTTATTACTGTACTATTACGGACCTGTCGCAGAATCCTCATACTTGTATTCTTCCATCTCCTCAATTGGTTTATCACTGACTAAACCAGAGGCTAATCACCAGTTTAAGTTGGATAGGAAATGGGACTATTTAAGAGAGGCATTCTTGTGTATTTGGATAGGATGGCCATTTGGTATAATTACAAAATCGGCTTTTTGAACATGAAAATTCGTAAGGCAAGAATGGTTCATTCGTGATGCCGATAGTAGTCTTGTGCATACAAAAAATGATGTAGCTAGCTAACATGTACTAATTCAAATCTGTCTTTAAAAAGCCTTTTAGAAAACGTCATAGTTGCGTTGTACAACACATTTTCCCTTGCTCAATCATCATATTTAACTCTCCCTACAAAATTGCTAATTTTCTCAGGATTTAACGGTTTGCTTTTTGACTTTAAAGCTTCACTCATGATCCAGTAATAATTAAGCTTAAATTGTACATTAATTGTTGAATCTTAATCAATATAAGCATGTTCATTGAGGAATTGCCCAATCATGCATCAGATTTTCTGTTTTTACCTTAGCATTAACCCAAGGGGGTTAAGGGTTTTTCAAAAGCCATTCGTGATAACCTAACTCTTCTATGGTGGGGAAGGTGTCAAAATATTTTGGGTCGTCCTCTTCTACCTCTTCTACTTCTTCTACTTCTTCTTCGACTCATCACTTTCCTCATCCACTTCATCTACTTCCTCCTTTTCACCACACGCCCTATCATATAGATCATCCCGTTTTATGTCATATGATTTGCTTTCTCCTACTTTTTTCATCTCAATTGTGCTATGATCATTTTTCTTAGTTACATTAGGTTCCTCTTCTTTTATTATAAAGGTGATTGTATTGACGAAGTGAACACATGTGGGGGAGGAGTTGTTCCTATTTTGCTCTCCTAGAGATGATTGAGACTGGTATTTTGGAGAGAGTAATTTTGATGGACTTTTAATTCCCTTGTTTGGAGGTCCCCCATTCCCAAGGTGGTCGTGAGATACGACATTCACGCGAGCCATGGAATTATTTCCAATATCATGAGTGGGTGTACTATCAAATTTTTTCGAAACGACCTTCCATAAAGTGTTGATTTTGTTGATTACATCATCTTGTTGTTTCTTGTGTTGGGTCCCTAGGCTAGACAATATTTTTTTCTTGATGAGAGTCAAAATTATTTAGTACCCTCTCAAGTTTTGTTTGATAACTGGAGGGTCCGTTTGACATATTGGAAGAGTAAGTGGAAAACGAACCATTTTATGGGCTTGCAAAGTTTTGAGTCCGCGCTCGATTGAAGTTTGGTTTATCCTTCTAAGCATTAGTGGCTTCGTTGAAGCTTTTTGGTCCTTGGTTTTTAGTGAATGACTTACCTCCCACTTCGTCATAACGCGATGATGCATAATCAACAAAATCTTACTCGGGATTTTCCATGCAATATTGAGTGTCGTGGGGACCACTACAAATCTCGCATGAAGAAGCGATTTTATTCACTTGAACAAACGATTTAGGAGCAAGATGAGCTTCCATCAAGCGCTGGACTTAATTTTCGAGCTCAATGAGACGACGGTCAGATGTAATCAGGACATCTTGAGGCCAAGAGATTGCCTTGACCGGTTTAGCGAAGTCTCTTGGATCATTCCAACTTTCATTGTCATAGAGGTTGAGGTCCTCTAATAGTGCCCAAGATTCTTTGGTGTTCTTGTCACGAAGCTTGATCTGGCCGATTGGTCGATGGTTCGCCTTGTGGCGGGATTAACATTGTCATAAAAGATTTGGACTTAGAGCCAAAGATCGATACCAAGACGAGGGACTTTTTGGAGTAAGTCCTTGAAACAAGTCCATGCTTCTGAGAGGGATTCATCCTAATATTGTGGGAACATCAAGATGTCATTTCAAAGTTTATAAGTCCTTCTAGGTGGAAAGATTTGAGCAAGGAAACGAGTAGTGAGATCCTCCTAAGTGGAGATGAATCCCGTGGGCAGACGTTAAAGCAATTGCTAGCTTGATCGTGAAAGGAAAATTGAAATAAATACAAGCGAATCCTTTCCCTATTTGCAACATCAAGGTCATGTGAGTCCACTAGTTTTAGAAGATCCTTAAGATATTAGTTTGGAACCTCAGACCGAACTCTGTGGAATGAGAATCCGTTTTGCACTAACAGGATGGTGTCGGATCCCAAAGGCACCACATTATTCCCATCGGGGAGTTCAATGGTGTTTCGAAAGCCCTCGTGGTTTGGTCTGGAATAATCCTCTAAGGTACGGATAGGATTTTCGTCTCCCATGGTGGTCAACGAAAATATTTACAAAATAAAGGGACAAAGAAAAGATAGACTACAAAAAAGATAACTGACAGAAATAAAAATCCCACTTGATAGGAATCAAGCTAGTTGACCTAAGCTAAATAATTCGAACCTAACTATTCCCCGGCAGCGGCGTCAAAAACTTGATGTGGGTCGTTGTTGACTCACAAAGAGTTTTACAACTCCCTAGGTAGTGTACCTAACCGTTGTAGTGTAGTATAGGCAAGACTCGGAGGTTGTTATCGTTCTCTAGGGGAATAGGTTGGGAAGGATCGAACTAAACGTAACTAAGGTCTAAATTTTTGTGTTTTTATATTTTAAGAAAGCAAGTAAATTCTCGGTTTGAAGGTGGTTTTGGGTTTTAAACTAATTAAACTATAATTAAATATAAAATACTTATGGGAAACTCGATAGATAAATAAAAGTGTTTTAATCATGCATGATCCTTAGTTTGCTTCTCATAAATCTATTGATTTGTCACACTTGTGATGCGATGTGTAAGCATTTCCTAAGTCATGAACCACGAACCCGCCGTCTACATAATATTTTGTTAAGGCAACGCACAAGTAAGGTAGTGTAAAGACTATTACAAGGCCCCTATGATTACATTATGTGCATTAAAACATTTAAAAGGAGATCATCCTATAGGTTCTGAATTAAATAAATATCACATAAACAAATAAAAATGCAACGAAACATGCACCTATCAACGGATCCATAGAGTCATATGATCAATCAAAATAAAAACAAGAAAAGTTTACCTTTGTAGCGTGATCGGTAGAAACGGATGGTGACCTTCACCTAATACACGAACCACCCAATGAAACCAAGTGATCAATGAAGATCACCTCTATGGTTAATCCACACTACACTTCACCATATACCAATAGATGTTAGTCTTACAACCTTGTAACCTTACAATACACCTTGAATGAACTAGATTTAAAGTGTTGGATCAAGAAAAACTACAAACCCTAAAAGGGATGTGTTTGTGCCATGTTTTCAAAGGAGAGAAATGGAGATATTATTTGGTAAATTTTTTATATCATAATTAGGAGATATCCCTCATATATATATAGCAAATAAACTTGATATTATTCCTTTCCTACACCACTTAAGTGGCCGGCCCCCATATGGTCCTTATGGGCCTTTTTGTTTGTTTTATAAGTCCAATTAGCTAAGTATACTACTTAGTTATTAGAAGCTCAATGGCAATCCTGAGTTACTTAGGTAATTTAATATCATAAATATAATAAACACGATATATAAAATGGTACCTTTGTGTATATGTGTGTGACCCCATAGGCTCACATGTATCCAGCCATATATTATTTATTATGACACACGCATACTCCAACAGCTCCCACTTGCGTACGTCATAATAATCAAGTAATTATACAAGCAAAGGTTAGCGTCTAGCAACACGCCAATCCCCCTAGAAACATATGAGGATAGTTTCATAAACATCTTATTTTAAATGGTTTAGATATTAATCATCCTTTTGTTACAGATACTGTGTTTAACATTAGACACAGATCATGAATCATTCTAACATTTAACATTCTGTTTCTCGATATAGACATTGAACTAGATTACCAAATGAATCAAGTATCATCTTAATTACATTTGGGTGCGTCCACACATACATCTGTTCAAATCATCGAGGGGCCCAGTAGTATCTTACTCCATAACATGTGGAGGAACAAATCATATTTTAACTACACGTGTCCGTTATGTATTTCACATTCCTCCTAAAAATGGCCTTTATAGCAGCCTTCAACAGGTCAGCGTTGAACCATATCAAATATTAACATTCCACACACACAAAACTACTTGCATCTCAAGTCTACGGATGAGAGACATAACCACTTATGAGATTAACTATTGACGCCGATCCATGCAGTGAATGCTTATGGGTTGGATCAGTCCATTGTTCATCTAATGAACAACATATGAGTTTGGCGATATCATCCTTTAATATTCACACTATATGAATATGACCAAAACACTCACATTTGCCTTAATTTAATGATGCTCCCGTATCATTAACTGACAATGGATGATTTAAAATAAATAAATCATTCATGGATTTAAACATGCTAATATAGGACACAGTAATTATATAATGAAAACGATCACACCAAGTATATCAATTCATTATGAAATAAAATTGTTTTACATCCCAATTATTCAAATACTAAAATAAACAAATCTACATGAAACTACCAGTTGGTCTAAGTCCAATGCTCCTTGCATGCTCAACATGTTTGACACAAGGCATTGGTTTTGTAAGAGGACCAACTAAGTTTTTATATGTATGAACTTTGAGAATACGAATATCACATTCTTGAATAACTTCGCGAATAAAGTTATATTTTCTTCAAAAATGTTTGGCACCCTTTTGAACACCAGGTTTATCGGCTATGGTAATGGCACTTGTGTTGTCATAGTACATATCCATAGGTTCATCAATGCTGGGAACAACGCCAAGCCTACAAATGAATTTACGTATCCAAATAGCTTTTATTGCAGCTTCATCAGCAGCTATGTATTAAGCTTCCATAGAAGACATTGCAGTAGTGCTTTACTTAGAAATTTTCCAATCAATAGTGCCTCCGTTCATTACGAAGACATACCCCATCTGAGATCGGAGGTCATCCCGATTAGTCTCCCAACTAGCGTTAGTGTAGCAAGTAACACTAAGCTCAGTTGTGGAATCACCACCATAAACAAGAAACACGTCTTTAGTATTTCTAAGATACTTCAGTATGTTCTTTACAGCAGTCCAGTGACTTTTTCCTGGATTCTATTAGTAACTACTCGTTAGGTTCTAAGAGAACGCTACATCAGGTCTAGTGCACCTCACTACGTACATGATAGAACCTACAGCCGAAGCATAAGGTATTCCTTTCATTCACTTCACCTCTGCCGGTGTGGAGGGACCTTGAGATTTACTCAAGTCTACATTGGGTTGCATTGCAATAGTTCCACGTTTGGAAGTATCCATCTTGAATCGTTTCAAGATTTTGTCAATGTATGCATTTTGACTTAAACCTATCAATCGCCTTGATCTATCTCGATGGATCTAGATTCCTAGAATGTATGCCACCTCACCTAAGTCTTTTATGGCGAAACATTTTCCAAGCTAGGATTTTACATCTTGTAGCATTAGAATGTTGTTTCCCATGAGTAATATGTCATCGACATATAAGATTAGGAAGACAATGATACTTCCACTAGCTCTTTTATATACACATGGCTCATCGGGATTTTGAGTGAAACTATACTTTTTGATTTCCTCATCAAATCTCTTGTTCCAACTCCTAGAAGCTTGCTAAAGTCCATAAATGGATCTTTAAAGCTTGCATACTCGTCTAGGATGCTTAGGATTTACAAACCCCTCAGGTTGCACCATATAAACGTCTTCGTTTAGGTGACCATTTAAGAAGGAGGTTTTGACATCCATTTGCCAAATCTCATTGTCATAATACGCTGCTATGGCTATGAGAATCCTAATAGCTTTTATGTCTGCAATAAGCGATAAGGTTTCTTCATAGTTAACCCTATACGTTTGAGTGAAACCTTTCGCTACAAGACGAGCTTTATAGGTATGTATATTGCCATCCATATCAGTCTTCTTCTTGAGGAGCCATTTACTCCCAACAGTCTTACAATTTGGAGGAAGATCAACTAAGTTCCAAACATGGTTGTCTTTCATGGATTGCATTTCCGCGTTTATAGCTTTAAGCCATTTTTTGGATTCAGGATCCAATAATGCAGCTCGATAGTTAGGAGGTTCACCATGATCTCCTAACTCATGTTCCTCAGCATCGATATAGAAACCATATCGTTTAGGTGCTTAAGGTATCCTTGCGGATCTACGAACAAGAATTACATCAGTTTGAGGATCTACAACATCGTGTTCGACCTCATGTTGATGTTGGCTAGTTTTCTCAGAAGGTTGTGCATCTTGCCTTTGAATTTCATCAAAGTCTACGGTGCTCCCACTTGCTTCTTGTGTTATGAGTCTGGTCTCAAAAAACTCAGCATACCCAGCAACAAAAATTTTGTTCTCAAGTGGGTAGTAGAAGTAGCAATCCATTGTTTCCTTTGGGTATCTTACGAAGATACACTTGATAGATTTAGACTCAAGTTTGTTTGGCGTGTCTCGTTTAACGAGGGCCTCACAACCCCAAACCTTCATGTAAAACAGATTTGGGACTTTCCTGTGCTACAATTCATACGGTATCTTATTAACCTTCATTGTTGGAACCACCATATTGAGTATGCTTGCAACAGACTCTAAAGCATAGCCCCAAAAGGACATTGGCAAAGTAGTTAGACTCATCATGGATCGAACCATGTAAAACAAAGTTTGATTTCTCCTTTCTAACACACCATTATGTTGTGGCGTGTAAGGAAGAGTAAGTTCTTGCTCAGACTGCTGCTGGAACATAGTTTTTAGTTCCTGTAGGATCTCAAATGCGGTGCGATCCTCCAAGTTCTTTTAAATCTCGAGGGTCATGCTCACCAGCATAAGACAAGCTACTTCTTGTTGTTCAGCGACCCTACGGGTGTAGGCGTTGCGAACAACAACAATTGCAGTGGCAGGAGGCGCTTTAGGTAAGGCCTCTTCCAAGTGGTGAAACTTTTGTTCATTCCCGAGGACAATCCTCAGTTTGCGATACCAGTCCAAAAAGTTGCTACCATTCAACTTCTCTTTATCAAGAATTGACCTGATTAAGTTGTTGTTTGTGGTTTAAGTTGCAGCCATCTACAAAATAAAGTTCAAATTTTTAGTTTTTCAATAATTAATCCTTTTAAAATTAACTACCCAAGTTTATATAGTATAAAACAATTAATTTTACGAAAGTCTAAGATCCTCATTGAGGTTTCACCATCACATCAGTTGATCTGCTAGCAATGGTAGATTCAATAGGTAGGTGACGTTCACCAATTTCAAAACTTGTGCAATTCTTAGACCATATGGGACTCATGACATTTGTAACCGGAGTAACAATGTCAAGCTGGCATGTTTAGTCCCATCCTTGCCTCGGATTAAGGTCTCACCTGCTTAACTCGATTAAGTCATCCAATGTAAGAACATGTCAAAATATGTCTAGGTCTCACGCATAGAGAATAATCATCTTGGGTTACAATTCACCTACGTCTCTTGCAGAGCAAAAGGTAATTGCAAGTGATCTCAACCAATTGGACGACATGACTTAAATTTGTGATGGGTATAAGTTTTGATAAATACATTATCAAAAAGTGTGTACGAGGAAGCATGCATTCATCCTTCGTAGCACAAGTTAAAAACTAATTTTAATTTGAGTCTAATACTTGTTTTATATCTTTTATGTGTGTCAAGTTGTTCATTTTCATGACTAATATATAACCTAGGTGGAATAAATATTAGTTTGAACAATACATAAATTAAATAACAATCATAACAGTCATTTAGTGTTATTTATACAAAAACAATGTTTAGTTTCAATTCATATTTAAACTTTAAACTAAATCAAAGATTTAGTTTCTAAAATTCGTTTTGTGTTTTATTTTTAGTTTTATAAAAAACATTTACAAGTTTATATACATTCCAAACATATATAAAAGCAAATTTAAACAAAATAAACACAACCATAAGTATGCAAAACCTCAACCGATGAAAAAACCTATGCTTGGTCTCGTGAGCCATCACGAGAACCAAGAAGTCAACTAAGGGTTAACCACACAACCACAAGGAGGGCTCCCACTAGCTCCAAGAACTATCATGAGCAAGTGAAACCCTTAATGAACATGATGCCCAAAACTGCCATAAAATATCTGCTGACTTCACGGGTCTGAAGAAATTGTAGCCCCATAAGTTGTGCATCTGCTCCCAAAAAATGAGCTTCTAACTCCTTATATAACTTCGGGAAATCCATTTTTAGTAGAAGTCACTCCAGCAGCTCCGAATTCGACTTTATGCCTTTAACTCTTGCGCCATTTGAATCCAAACATCGGTTACAATAATTTTATGATTGAATAAATTTATCCTATCATCTAACTACTATTAAGTTCCCAAACAATGGCTACAACAAAAGTTAAAAACATACAAAATAAAGCCGAAACAATGGCAAACCCAAAACTGAAATTAAATGCAATATCAAGCGAATCAAATCACAAGTGGTCAAGGTTTTCATCGGATTTGCATATAAAACATAATAATACCATAATATCATGTATTAACAAGGTGTTGGCTAAGTCCATGGTCAAACATGCATGTATTTTCCATGGATACAAAATAATTAACAAGAAATAAATTATTAGCCAACGAATCAAAAAAATAAATTAACTAGAATTAAAACCCCGATTGGTACGTGTAACCAATGACTTAAGGATCATTATGTACTGTATTAAAAACCTTATAATAACCATATTATTACAGAAAATGATGCCCAAGGGTCTGATTTAAAACCGATTCATGAATCGTTCCAAAACACGCGATTTAGGTCATTTTACACGTACCCGATAAAAAAACCAATCAAAGTATGCATAATAAATGGCTATGAGATCAAAAATCACAGATCATAAGACCCCTTATGGGTCAAATTAATTCCAAAAAATAAGCCCTAGGGACTATTTTTACGCATACAAGATGATCATATCACATCATATGATGGCTCTTGTAACATTCCATATTTTTAGGTCATTTTATGACGTCATTCATTTCGTCATTATTTCACTAATTATTTTCTTAGTCTCGCGCACGTTTACTTTTAAATTTTCATCACATAATTAAAATCGCGTAAGTTAAAAATCAACATTTAACGTAAACGGACACCAAACGAATTAAAGTTTTCGTCAAACAAGCAATGCATTATTTTTACAAAAGTAATAATCAATTTTTTATATTTTATTTTTATTGGTTACGTTTCACGATAAATTACATTTAGGCATACCCGAAACCACCAAAACTTTTTTACGCTTCAACAAATACCCACTTTTATACTCAATACCCAAAATCTACAAAATAACATCACCAATAGGTCCATGTGGCCGGATATGTATGTGAAGATACATAGATATTCATCTACAAAACACATCTCCAAACTTTCATGGGATGTTCTCTACATATAGGAACATCTAGATATTTAGTTATTAATTCTTGCAAGACTTTCAAGTACCTTGACCAAGACTTCTTTAATTTACTCTTGATGTTCCTTGGACTAGTCTTAAGATATATAAGACATTCTTTAGTTGAAGTAAACACACATACTCATTTTCCTTAAGTGTAAAACACAAAAATACTCCTTTTGTCACCCTTATAGGCCACGGCCAACATCCATCACCATAAAACATCCATACAAAATTTATTTCTAACATTTACACACACTCCTACAACATATCTAAGATGTTCCAAGGTGATTTCAAGGATTGGTTAAACATTTACAAGTGTTGAAGCAAGAAAGTGTAAAATTAGGGTTTTGGTTTGGATTAAGGTTTTCTAAGTGTGGAAGCTAGGGTTTTATTGCTAAACAAGGGTTTAGATTTTTGTTTTTATCATCATACATCATCATAAGGTTATCTAAAACTAACTTTACATTTATCATTTTATGTACATATATGTTCTATATAGAAAAATCACCATTAGAAAACTTTAATCATGAAAAATAAACTTACACTTGTGATCTTGATAATATGGACTCATGAACAAAGTATAGACATTATATATGTAGGACATATGATATAAAAGGTTGTGGAAAACTTGTGATATTTTATTAGATTGAAAAGTATATAAAAACAAGTTTATATAATTAGTTATATAAAAGGTATAAAGGGGCTGTTTTGGTTCATATTTTGTGACAACCATATTGTGTTTTATAAATATAGTACGTCTCATGACGATTCTAAAAAGGTAAAAAACTCGAAAAACCGATTTATAACGAAAAAGATACGATAAAAATACGATTTACGTTAATACCAGTTTTATAAAATAAACTTTATAAAAGCAAGTTATGAAATACTTCTAAAATATAAAGTTTAGTATTTTTCACAGATTGTACCTATTTTTAGGATTTCAAAATGATAAGAAACGTAATTTTTCAATAAATAACGAAGAAGTTACGAATTTCGCGAGTTTACGACAATAAATACTTTTATAAAACTATTTTTATAAAAGTTACTATTCATGGTAGAAAATTTTATTTTTGTAAACCTCAGAAATCAATAGAACTTTCAATTTCGAGAACATGCTCGGAAGAATCGCTAAAAACGGAGCTATAACGAAGAAAATACGACATTTACGGGTTTTACGATAACTAAAACTATAAAAATAAGTTTACATCTGGTATGAAGAGTAAAAAGTATTGTTCATCAGGGGACTAAAAATATGAAAATGTCAAATATTGATAACTCATTTTAATACGAAAACGTGAACATAAGAAACGCAAGAAATGGACTTGAAACGAGAAAGTTACACACTACTTTATAACTTGTGCACTATTTCCTGAGATGAATAGTGTTGGTTCGTTTTTTTATAAATTTTTGCAAAACATTTTGGAATCACTTAAATAATATTTATACTTGTTTTAAACTTTATAAATGTTATTTTACAAAGGCGATTAAATCATTTAACGATTACGAGAATACAAATACATGATTAATATGTATTAAATGCGATTTAATTTCACAAACACAATTAGATGGTGATGTAGCTATATAGAATTATATATGATGTTAGTTAATCAAGGTACTTAGTACTTATATGGCCTATAATTGTTTAGGTTGCATTCGGCGATTTTAGTGACGCATTTTTCACTTGTGAAGTATATTATTGATTAACTCACTCGAGGTGAGTTTATAGCCTCTTATTTGGATTTTACATGTTATAATGATTTAAAGTTGGGGTGAGAACATGTTTGTTTTACAATTGAACGCAAGTGGACATTTTTATATATCGAATTCGTTTTGCCTAAGTAGCTTGAACCCAATATGCCGGGTATCATGAACTGTTAATTTCTGGATTGGAAGAGCGAGTATTATAAATAGATCTATTTAGGATTGACCTTCCCGTTCAGGGGACTAGCTATCACCAGGAATGAACGATATAGTATGTCGAATTTGGGATGTTTCGGGTTGAACATCTTCATGGGCATTGGTAGGAAATTTTTATATTGTAATTCATATATGTCTAGCTTCAGTGTCATGAACTTAGGAATCGATATGGCAATTTTTGTGACGGAGTCTACATGTGCATAGTCTCGGGAAATCTTGGGTTCTTGTTTTATATTACAAATATAAACCTATGAATTCACCAACTTTATGTTGACCGTTTTAAGCATGTTTTTTCTCAGGATTACAAGGTACAAGGATACATTGGTGGTCTATATTTTTGGAAACATGGCTATAAAGATTCAAGTGTATTGCAATTTGGGGATATTTATTATGAAGTCAAATCTTCACATTTTTAAGGATGAACAAGTTAAAGCATGACGATTTTGTATCAACATTTTATTAAATCCAATGTATCATTTTCAAACGACTCGATTTGTGGTCGTTCTCATGTCTTGTACAATGTTATTATGAAGTAACGCTCCCAAACCCATATTCCGCTGCGACCCATTTTGGGGGTGTTACAATCCACAACTACAACATGATGATTTACCAATTTGGCTAGCGCTCAAGATCAAGTTTGAAGGACTTCAAGCTTCTAATACTTCTTGTAGACCTTCTGCCATTCGCCCAAGAGATCATGATGATCCTTATGATGATGCTCATCCTGAGGGGGAGAATAGTGCAAAGAGGCAGAAGACATCTAAGCATGGAACCTATGTTTTTGGAGAATCTCCATCTGGTCAAGTCAATGAAAGTGAACCATGTCCGTCAACATCAGGTAATCAAGAATAATTATATGATTTTGATTTTTAGACGAATTCTTATGCCACAAATGATGATGATCTTCCAACTGAGAAAGTGTCACAAAAACTTATGGCAGAAATGTCAAAAACAGTAGATGAGGCTAAACTGCGCAAAGTTGTTGATGAAATGTTAAGACAACGATGCACTTTAGGAGATGAGCATCAATATCACATTGATCAGATGCATAATTTCGTGAAGAATGATATTGTGTGGGAAAGCAGAAGGGAAATTTTAACTTCACCATTTCTACAAAAGCCCACTCCAGTCGTTCAAAGCTGCCAAAGAAATTCCAAAGCTCATGCACTATCTCTGGTTAATCAAGATCTGTTGTACCTAAAGAAAGGCAACTCAAGACCTAAGAAGATTGTGTTGCCTCTACACAAATTTCTTGCGGTTATCTTTCCTGATGATGACATTAAAGAAAGAACTTCCAGATGGGTAGACAAATGTGTGAAGAAGTTTAATCCTTATGCTCGATATAGTGTCGAACATTGGAAGAATCTACATGCAAAGATCTTCTACATTAAGAAACAAAAAGAACTTAGAAAGCCAAAGGAAGTAGTCTACTCAAATTCAAAGATTGTTCAAATCATCAAAACTTATTGGGAACTAGGACATGAGCACAAGTTTATAACAGGGATTATTGCAAGAAGAGCAAATGGTAGCATAGTGTCAATCACTGAGTCAGATTACAAGAACCTCAGCAAGAATGATATTGAGGACTTGTATCTGCTAATTGTTAACGGAAAGGTAGATGACTATGCTGAGACTGGACTGTTGTGGTCATTGTCTGTCTTCATCAGAAGTGCAGTGATCTAGGAAAGAGTATATGATTTCCAGCTAGGTGTGGAAAGCTATCAACAGAAGGTGTAAAACCCAAAAAATTGATTTGCATTTTATTTTATCATTTTGAAATATAACCTAAGTTAAATAATAAGAATTTAACATTTAAAAACCTTATGTTATAATTAATTGTGTATTATTAAGTTATAATATGAGATATATAGTTAAAAAATAATAATATTAAATTCCCTAATTTATATATATAAATCCGCCCCGCCCCCCTCTAGAAATATATTTTGATTTTGTTATTTTGTTTATTTACTTTCCTTTTTGTTTATAAAACCTATTTTAAGAAATAAGAGTAAAAAGATTTTTAGCAAATATTATGTAATCTTCAAAAATGAGAAAAAAGATTTTGTCCCCCCCCCTCTTTTTCCTTCATTATGGCTCGGCCCCATATGGGTATTAGTTACTAAATTTTTATTTTTGAAACTTAGCTCATTTTAGGAAAAAAGTGTAGGAAAAAAGGAGATAAAATCTTTAATTTTGCAAGAAAGTTATTTGTATCTTCCCCTCCCTTTTCTTCTTATATAGCTGGCCATATTCACTCATCTCCACCATTATTCTCTCAAAAACTTTACTCTAAAAACTTGTGTATTCATCCATAGAAGTTGCAAGGAAGAAGAAGGTGTAGGTGATTCCGGTTGGTTATTCAAGTTTTGGTGCTTGTGGTGTTTTTCTTGGTGTTCTTGGTACAATTCTTTGGTGTTCTTGGTGTGGTGTTCTTGTTCTTGTATCCATCTTAATCTTAGTAAGTATTCCATGTCCCTTGTTTCATCTTTGTATTCCATGATTCAAATATAAAGTTTTCATAAAAACCTAACAGATTGTAAAGAAAACATGTGTTCTTAATCTTGTTAAATTGTAGGGCTTAATCTTGTTAAAATGGTGTAATAAAATGTTATGAAACCTAGATACATAATGGTGTAATTAATAGTAACTACAATGATTAGAAACCTTGATGGTTTTTTTGATTGGTGAAGTTAGGGTTCATTGTTTAAAAATTTTAGGGGCAGGAACTTTTGGTCATGTCAACGGGGTGTATCTTGATAATAAATTGTTTTTTTAACACCCCCAAATTCTGGTATGACAGCGGATTGCGTAACAAAGGGGTGCTACGTCAAAGTACAACAATCAAGTTATAGGAAAACGACCTTAATATGGACGTTCTTAAGACAAGATTTCATTCGGATGGCCATAGCAAATATATCTGAGTTTATACATTGGTCCCATATGTTTTATAAGAGTACTAACCATTTTTCAAGTACCTTTTTAATTATACAACAACTTCATAATACCAAAAGATGACTTAAGTTTTTAAAGATAATAAAAGTTGCATTGAATATAGATAAAACACATAATTCGTCTTCATTGATATCAGCCACGGCTCCCCTACGATATTCATACCCTAGGACCTGAAATTACTTCAAATAAGACATCACAAGGTTGCAGTGAATTCATAGGTTTATCGGTAAAAAAGGTAGGACCACTAGATGATGTTAATAGTAGAACATCTGAAACACTTTCAGTAGTCCAAAATGTTTATTATTGCATAAGACTCATGACCACGAAGCCTTAACTTTGATTTGTGCCCCATTCAGAATATAGGGTTGTTTGCCAAAATCCTAACCTCTCAATGTTAATGTACCTGTCAAACTAGTGACCCAAAGAAAGGTGGGGATTGTTCAGTCTCGATTTGATCTATCCACAAACTCGCGCTTCACTACAATAGCAATTAGGTTCATGTAAATAGAGACTTCACGGCAATAAGGTAATTTGGCAATAAGGTAACTTAGCAATAATATTCAGGCAGTAATCTGGATAGCGTACACTTTGTAAACACTTTGAAAACACTTAGAAAAACACTTGTGTCCAATAGTAAAACAAGCAATGTAATTCACCCCGTAGATTTTGTAAAACAATCACGTAGTAAAAAGGGGGCTATGAACTCACCTCGAGTGAATGGTAATCAACAAGTATTCACAATAGAAAAATGCGTCACGAAGGAATCCGAAGGCAACCTAATCCAATATAGGTCGTATAAGTACTAAACACTTTGATTATTTATAGGTCGTATAGCTCATCATACTATCGTTCGGGCTATCATAATTAAGAGGTCATGTAGTGACGTATGAGGAGCTAGGACACTTTAAATCGTAAATCCAACAACTCGTCGATACGCCACCCCGAAGAGGCCTCATTATGAAACTCCCTAGTAATATAGTACTTTGATTAACTAATACCACATATAATTCTATATAGCTACATCACCATCTAATCGTTTTAGTGAAATCATATTTATAAAGTAAAAACGTTTATAAGTATACTTTAGTAAAACTGGCGTAACTTTCTCGTTTTTAGTCCGTTTCTTTCGTTTCTTACGTCCACGCCTTCGTATTAAGACGAGTTATCAAAATATAACATTTTCAAAATTTGAGTTTTTCTGATGAATAGTGATTTTACTGTTCATAACAGCTATATATTTATTTTTATAGATTTAGTTATCGTAAATCTCGTAAATGTCGTAACTTATTCGTTTTAACTCCGTTTTTAGCGATTCTTTCGAGTACGTTCTCGTATTTAAAAGTTTTATCATATTAATGATGTTTTAAAAATATAAGTTTCTGTGGTGAATAGTAATTTTTATAAAAATAGTTTTATAAAAGTATATATTTAACGTAAACTTGAAATCGTCGTATCTTTTTCGTTATAAATCGGTTTTTCGAGTTTCTTATCATTTTGGAATCGTCATGAGACGAACTATCTTTTAAAAACATGTTGGGGCTGTGTCAAAAGTCGAACCAAAACAGTAGGTTTTGAAGTTGTTGATGAAATGTGTTTAAAACTTGATTTTAAGACTTTTTAGGTTAACAACTTTGTTACAAGTACTTTACAAAACTTCATATCTTATGTCTTACATATAATAGGTTCATTAGTTCATAGTTTGTCCTTGTGTTCAAATAGTAAGTCCTCTAATCTCTCTTTTAATCACAACTTTATTAAAGAAACCCTAATTTAGCAAGTTTACACATGAACCTTTTATACTTTAACAAACATGTTACCATACTTATAATTCCTTTATTCCATGATATTATCAACTACACAACATATGTAAAAGTGTTCAAAATCATAACCACAAGTAGAAATATGTTTTACATGTTTAAAAGTATCCTAATGGTGATATTGCTAAATAGAACATATAAACTCATAATATGATAAAAGTAAAGACATGAAGGTTTTTAGATAACCTTATAGTGATGTATGATGATGAACCAAAGTATCTAAACCCTTGTTTAAATATAAAACCCAAGCTTGCACTAATGAAAACCCTAATTATCCAAATGAAAACCCTAGCTTCCTTTCTTTGATAAATACTTGCAAATGGTTAACCAAGGCTTGTAAATACCTTAGTATATCTTAGGAAGGATGTGTGAAGGCTTGTATATGATGTAGAAATTTTTGTATGGATTGAGTTGGAAAGGGGTTTTGAGCCGTGGCCTAAAAGGGAGAGAAAGAGAGGTTTTGATCTTTTTTTACTAAGTGTTTTGAGAGTGTATGGCTTATTACTTGTATGCACTTCTTCTTATAGGAACTAGGCTAGTCAAAGATCATTAAAATAGTCCAAGGAGGGGGGTTGGGTCGTTTGGGACAAAGGGGAGGGTCTTAAGGGATGAATAGTGGTCTTGGTTCCCTAATAATGAAGTCATCCCATGAAAACATGGAATATGTTTTTCCATTAGATATTTTCTTGTATCTTTTTATACATATCCGGTTTTATATGTATATAGGATAGATATTTGAGTTAATTTTATGTATTGGGTATAAAAGTGGGTATTTGTTGAAGCGTAGAAAAGTTTTGGTGCTTCCGGGTATGCCTAAACGAAATTTTATCGCGAAACGTAATCAATTTACGTAACCAATAAAAATAAAATAAACAAAGTTAATAATTATACTCAAAATAATTACTTAACACTTGCTTGATGTAAACATTTATTTGTTTGGTGTCCGTTTACGCTAAACTATAATTTTTAACTTACGCGATTTAACTTAACTATTAAATTTAAAAGCGAACGCGTACGAAAAAAAATAATTAGTGAAATAGATGACGTCATAAATGACATGAAAATACGGAATGTTACAAAAATGGGAGGGACCGTACAGAGTCGCGGAAGCATATTAGAATGGCTCTTACAAACTACAGACAATGGAAGACAAAGAAGTGCACGCACTTGGCATGCTATTAATCTTCAGAAATTTTATTTGTAGGAATTATTGTGTAAGGAATTTCGATGTACTCTTTAAAAAGATTATTAATATGAAGCCCCTACTCCTCGTTCATATGAAGGGGAAATTTTCCAAAGATGTTGATACAAGAAAATATACGCTCTTACTGGATGGCTCGCTACCTTCGGAATGACCATATGATAAAATCTCTAAAGGCCTAGCCAAAAGAGTGCAGCCGGAGTGCATGGCACCGAAAGGCAAACATTAAAATCTCCTAAGGCCTAGCCAAAAGAGTACAGCTAGAGTGCATGACACTGGCAAAAATTAAAATCTCTAAAGGCCTAGCCAAAAGAGTGCAGCCGGAGTGCATGGCACCGAAAGGCAAAAATTAAAATCTCTAAAGGCCTAGCCAAAAGAGTACAGCCAGAGTGCATGGCACCGAGAGGCAAAAAATAAAATCTCTAAAGGCCTAGCCAAAAGAGTACAGTCGTAGTGCATGGCACCAAAGGGCAAAAAATTAAAATCTCTAAAGGCCTAGCCAAAAGAGTACAACCGACGGGCATCATACCGAAGGGCAACTACTGAATCCTCTAGACATAAAAGATGTGTCGGAGCGCACTATTATTTCATCCAAATATAAGAAACAAAATGAGCATTACAATCATTACAACCAGTGGCACAAATTTCTCCATCAGAAACAGATCTGAACGGATGACAAATATCATTACAATTAAAATAAGAATGTCTAGTTATTTCATCCTAATATAAGAAACAAAACCAAATGCAAGCTAAAAGGCACGCGGAGCTAAGTCTTCTTCTTCGGAGGAGCACCAGATCCGCCGAGATCCTTGGAGATGGTGGGAGTTGATGTGCATGTGAAGGGAGCGGGGTCAGGATGAACTTTTAACAAGTCAGCATGATAGTATCTGGCAAACTTTTCATTGTAGGGATACTTCTTTTCGAACAACTTGTCATACATCAGGTACAACTTCTTGTCAGAATAAGGATTAAAGTTTTTGACCTCATGAAGAATGGCCATAATCTCTTTATCCATTCGCCCCTCGCTCAATCTTTTACCCCATCCGGCTTAAATAGCTATATTAAAGGGCTCCGAAAGACTCTCCTTGTACTCATGACTATTTAGAAGTCGGCTAACCACCGTAGGGAGCAACTTTCGAATGCAATCAAAACTTTCAATTTTAGCTTGACCCGGCTGAGCAGTAAGTTTCTCACGATATTTAGCCCCTTTGGCTAACATCCTTTCAGTATAAGTTAACGCAGTCTTTCCTAGCCAGCTCAGCCTCCAGCAATTGGATTTGGGCAGCCTGATCATGATTGGCAGCGGATAAGTAGTTTTTCTCGTTCTGTAAAATCTACACCTTCTGCCCACACCCAGCATGCTCCTCTTTCACAGCCCTGCAACTATTGATCGTGTCGATGTAAAGTTTGGCATTATGCTCCAAGTCTTCACGAGCAGTCACAAGCTTCCGAACCGTTTTTTAACATTCAGCATGAGTGTCAGCAAGAGTGTCATAGTCAGCCAAAAGGTTCTCAAACCTCTCTAGTATATCCGTCTGAGCCATGGCCCTTCTTTCCAGACTAAACAAGGCTCTCTAAAGTGCAACATCGTTGGTTAGGACGTTGGATTCTTCTTGGGCGGCCGGTGGAGCAAGATGTACCATCAGATTTCGACGCCATTCGAGAGTGTCTACGCGGCATCGTAGAGGAATGACCTACTGGGGAACATATACAGAAGTGCCACGAGAAGACTCACCCTCCTTGATGTTTCGAACTAGGAAAATTAGAGAGAACTTTAATAACAAGTAAACGATTTATGATAACAAGGTGAGTGCGAAAGGAGGCAAAACTAACCTGTCAGGATTTGTCTCGATCAAGACGCGGGAGCACTAGTCGACAAATGCTGTTCGGGATGGGATGACGTGTCAGCATGAGTCTTAGAAAAAATACCCGCTCCTTAGTAGGATGAATGCGTATCCCAGACATATTAACAAAAGCCTCTACACGAGGAGGACTCCCTTCAGCACCTTTATTTTCTTTGACACCTTGGTTCTCTTCAACATTAGTAAAATGATGGACATACTCGTTAACCGAACTACAGGGAGAAGGAGAGGGTGAACGACGCTCGTCATTAGGGTCACGCGGTCTTTCGTCATCATCCCCACTCTGAAGTGAAATAACTTGATTAACCAGAGCAACTGTCCGTAGGGGAATTGGGGAAGAAACATGACCTGAGCCGGCCGAAGCACCTTTCATACCTTCCGGTCCCCTTCTCTTCTTCGCACTAGAACTACCTCCTTCATCATTCCCCCTTTTCTTACTTTATTTCTTCTTCACGGCAGCCCTAGCCACTTGAGCTTTCTTCTTCTCTCTAGCAGCTACTACCTTAGGATCTTCGACTTCCACCTCCCGTTAACTATCAGTCTTATCGGGGATGGGTTGATCAACCGGCAGGGGAGGAGTAGTATTTTGTCCTACCAGATGGTTGGCAGGAATTACAGCCCCTTTCATAAAAGAGGCACCTGAAAGGAAAGGGAAACGGAGGTATTCAGACATAGTAACAACTGAAAGCAGCAAAAAACAACAAACGAGTAGGATGTTAAGAAAAAATGAGAAATTTATATGAACATCTACAGAAGAAATATCACAAAATATTACCATTACCTCCGGTATCTTTGAAAACAGGGAAAAAACCAAGAAATTCCCAAGTAGTGGCAAGCCCAGCCCCAAAGAGAAGTCCGAAAGGCACATGACGAAGATCAATAACCATCTCGGTGAGACTCTGAACATCCTGAATACTAAAATCATTATCGGAAAAGGCATCATAAACATCGGAGTCATGTCCGGGATGGCCCTCAGGTCTATAAACAAAAATCGATCTTTCCATCCCTTCATCCTAGAAAAAGTCTCATTGAAAAGCTTACCTCCGACATATTTTCCTACTCTTTTTTCAAAGGAAAACAGTGGCCCTGATTACTAATCTTATAGAAAACACGAAAAAGGCTCACTGTCGGCATGATTCCCAAGCTATGACAGTAAAGTTCAAACATAATCAAATGGTTTAATCCTAGGGGTACTAGTTGAGAAATATGTACTCGGAAGTGTTTAATTACGCCTAAAAGAAGGGTAGAAAAAGGAACCCTCAATCCAGAAAACTACAAAAACAGTTCGTATAACCCTATATGGTCATCCGATAACTTGTCCATCGTCCACCCTTCCGTAGGAGCACAAGGATGCAGGTCTAGCAGAACGTTATATTTTCTTACCAAGTTTTTTACGTCTTTCCCAGTCATGTTGGACTCATGACATTGCATATCGAACTTAGGAACAACGACAACATCAGCGACACCACTTTCTTCGGCCATATTTTCAAGATACCATTAGGAAGTACAACGTTAGGAAAAGATAAACAAAGAACAGATATATACCTGAGAACAAATGGCCGGAAGTCTTGAGAGGTCATTCGAGAAAAGAGTAAAAACACACAGTAAAAACAAGAGGGGACTGCTATTTATAGGGGAAAAGTGGGGCAGTGAAGCGTCGCATCTTGTCAGAGCGATGACGTGGCTCAAGGATAAAAGTTCATGAGAAATTGAAGGGCACGTGTATGATCACGATTCCCGAAGACCATGTGTAGTAACGTTCAAGTTTTAACCTTTGCGTAATAATGGCTTTTGTCTCATTGTGTCGGTAAAATAAGGAAAAAACAAAGACGAAAGCAAGCGAGAGCTCCGAAGAACAACATATAAGTATCATATCATTACTTTTAAACTAGTAACATGATATTGGGGGGATATGTCACCGTATATATCGGAGGGACCCAAACTGGAGGGCACCATCCTGCCGGAGGGTACCTTCTGGAAGGACTCAGTAAACAACACTTGAAGGACCAGGACCTCTCTCAGACCAGCGGTCCGTAACCGGCACTCAAGGCAGTGCCACCGTTCCAGAAATCACAAGATCGTTTCCCTACGCGATCGGACCATATGACACCAACCTAAGGGTAGCTCGACGCGACCTTTCTCGAGATGTCAGGAATAGTGTTTCAGTACAGTAGATCAAGTAGTATAAATACCTTCTCATTTACTACAAATCAGGTAGCATTTACTGCACTCATTTATTTACTTACTTTCATGCCTTTCGGCTCCCACTGTATACTTACTCTCACGCTGGAGCTTGGTCTCGGGTCCTAACCCGAGGCGAGGCTAACACGTCCTTTTCTTTTTTATTCTCAGGGGCTTAGCTTTGAGTTGGTTTTCGGGTCATGATAATCAAAGATTGCTTGGATAATTCTTAAATCGTGTATAGTTCACTTTCCGAATATAATATTTTGACCCTATTTGTGCCTTGGGTTACACAAAATTCGTATATGGGATAAGACAAGAACACACTTAAATTCTAGGCACAAGAATAAGAGCAAAAACATGAGAAGATTGTATGTGATGTTATGATTGTTTATGTGATATACGAATATTGTTTTTATCTCCTTCTCTATATCAGACCAAAGTCAGTTTATAAATACACATATAAACATACGGTTGGTTTCTTTGAAAAGTTGTGTCTTTTCATTAAAGTCAAGACTTTTGACAATAGTAAAAGAAAACTCCTCATCAGCGATACTTTAAATATGTCATAAGTTGCCGCCTTTAGTGACGCCCCTAAAGACTTGGTGACTTCATAAAATGTCGTTAATATTCCTATAACCAACATTTGACTTATGATCAAATAAACTTATACGAGTGTATACTCCGCACCGCCTAACTCAAATTATAGCTTAACTTTGATCCCTTTGGTCTCGGGTAAATCACTATTACATAAAAGGCTTGAGGACATTAAAATCACCAACAATCCTCCCCCATTTTAGTGTAATCTTTGATTTCCTAATTAATTAAAACAAATCAAACTCATGCATAAATGAAAATGTCTTGAGATTGAATTTTCATCTTAGTATACTACACATTTCAAATATTCGAGAATCGGGGTGTCGTAACGATTGAACCCGTCAACCCATTTGAATACCTGAAGATAATATACACACAAGTTTCTACATTTCTCCAATGTTTATACTTGACGCTTTACAAGCCATGCGTCTCTATCCATTAATGAGCATATAGGAAGCCAAGTCCAAGCTTCTTGAAGCGACAAAACTTCATGCTCATATAGGTAGTTTCTTTTAATCATGCCCTGCGTTACACTTTTACAAAAGAACTATTAAGAAGATAAACTTCAACCTCTTTATCTTGCAGGTCTGAACACATTCCTTGGGATAGTAAAACATGTGTTCCAATCTCTAAGTGTGAGCTTTCCACATTGAATTCAAGCCTCTAACGTTGTATTAGAGGGGAGTTGGGTATCTCACAGTTAGATGATCTAACGGACTTTTCATCCCTATTACCGACTTATTCACTAAGTCTTTATTCAACCACTTTGTCAAGTGGTAAGCGATTGATAATTTCACTATAAGAAGCATTGAACATGGTAGCATTAACTTATAAACATAAATATATGTTCATTAACAAGTCTTTCAACCACACACTTCTTTAAATTAATAAGCCAAATAAACTATCTTGATGTCATCATTAGATACGTTGCACAACTTTGTTCCTTTGATCCTAAAATACTACATCACACAAAGCGTAAAATCCAACACTTATTGATGCGTAATATTATTATTTTAAGAAACAATTATCCAACCTGCAATCAGTTTATTGGTATCAATATTCCCAATGATCTCGTTATCCTACACCAAACACCATGTTCTTAAACAAATATGAGTTTTTGTTTACAGCCACCTACATATCAATTACATAAAAACATATCATATCTCCCTGACCATAATACAGTTGTCTAAATACAAGTAACTAGGTAATCTATTATACAAAATTACTTGGTCGCTTGGTTAATGTAAAAAGACACTCTTATAGGAACAGATTGAAAAGTAAATAACATTTTAAATTAAAGTAACACATTGTTTTGCTACAAAACAAATAATCACACATATTCAACATGTTTGTTATCAAATCCACCATGATACTGCACAACATTAGATAACAATATCCATCAAAACAATAGAAAGAAACGAATATCATCCTGGACATAAACAATTGACATTAGACAAAACAAAATGACCACTTCAATTTAATTTCCCCTTCTTGAACTATTGAAAAACATGATTTTCTTCAAGTAACTAAATACTTTGATGAATCACATCCAAACATATCATAAATATAATGATACATAAGTAAGTGACAGTTTCTTTGCGAATGAATTGATTGATCCGTTGATACTGATCCAATCAAGTAGACAAAAGGACCAGACTTGATCAATTTCGATGCTATTACATAAACCTAGTTATCTGGTTTAGAACATGCCAACACCTTTCGATATGATAACTTTTCAATTTCAGAAAAGTAGTTCATAGATTTAAAAAACGCAACAACTGAATTAACACGTAGCCACTGTTGTAGATCTAAACTCACAACAACATCCAAATTACAAAGTTTACAAACTTTTCCAGTTCCAATTCACCATACTGAAATTAAATGATCCTAGGACCACATATCATTATATAAAGAATAATCAGGTCCCATAATCATTTTTTATATGTGTATAACATAACATAAACATATTCGATCAATTAATATTAAATTCCATATGCAGCAAATGATCACAAGTATGTTTATTGATTAGCACGTAACAAATCATGCACTCATATAGCACATTTTAATTATTTTAATCTACATGTCATAAAAACCACACTTATATGCGTCAAATTTGTTATCTAGAAACCATTTTAACGACTACATCTCAACGCCCATCAGTCAATCAGACACATAGTTAAGTTAACCAAGCATGTTGGTTGCCATGTAATTGATACTACTAAATTATAGAGTATAATAAATAGAAGAATGCGTACTAATCACCGATGTCCGTCGATTTCACCATTTGAACAAATGATTCCAACTTTACCAGTGTTGCAAGAATGATAGTAACACTGCTGATTCCGATTGCCTTTGATTTATATCTGATCTATAAAATTTTCTTATCAATTGGTCCTTGATTCCTAATACGTCTTTTTTCCATACATAATAACTATTTGTTATCCAATATCTTTTTGATTAGTCACTGGCCAAACGAACAACCGAAAAACTTTCGGTTACCGCCAGATATTAGTATAAGTAATAAATTTATGGTAAAAGATTAGTCATAATCTTGTATTGATTGTAGAGAAAAAGTGATACAATGAAAAGGATGATAGCCAATCCTTTTATACAAGAAAACCCATCAATCAAGCCTAAACATAAGGAATTGATTAAGGAAACTAATAATAGTCAAAATAATAAAAAAGGAAGAAATATGTCATGAAAAATAAACACGCTTCCTTCTATACTTCCCTTCAAGTTGGCGCATGGAGATTCCGAATGCCCAACTTGTCAAGTAGGGAATGAAACTCATTGGTACCCAGTGGTTTTGTCAGAATGTCGGCAATTTGTCCTTTCGTATTAATTGCCATTGTTCGAATTTCTTTAGAATCCACACGTTCACGGACAAAATAGCAGTCCATTTCAACATGTTTGGTTCGTTCGTGAAACACAGGGTTATTAGCAATATGTCTTGCGGCTTGATTATCACAAAACAATGGAGTAGGACCCGTTGGCGTTGTTTCGAGAAAAGAGAGAAGCCACCTCATCCATAATACTTCACTAACCGCATTCGCCATTGCTCGATACTCAGCTTTGGCGGAGGATCGGGACACGACCGATTGCTTCTTTGATTTCCATGAGACAGGAGCTCCTCCCAAGAGTAATAAATAACCTGTTCTTGTTCTTCGCGTGATAGGACATCCATGCCAATCTGAGTCGCTATATGTAGTGAGATTGATTCCTCCACCCTTTGGAATCAAGATCCCTTGTCCCGGAGTGGCTTTAAGGTATCCAAGAAGACGGTCTGCAGCATCCATGTGACTTTGTCGAGGGTCACCTACAAACTGACTAAGGATGTTTACTATATAGGTGATATCAGGCCTTGTGGCTTGTAGGTAGAGAAGTCTACCTATCAATCTTGTATATTGATTTCCATCCACTTGTTTATCAGTTTCACATTTTCTAAGTCTCAATTTTTGTTCCATTGGGAATGCGCTCGGTTTGCAACCGGTCTTTTCGGTATCCGTCAATATGTCGAGTGTGTACTTTCTTTGACTTAACACCATTCCTTCTTTTGTTCGGGCAACTTCTATCCCAAGAAAAAACTTCAAAGGACAAAGGTATTTAATGCTAAATCGTTCATGGAGGAACTTTTTTATTTCTTGTATTTTTCCAATTGTTTTCCTCTGTATAATAATGACATCATCTACATAGATGATAAGGCAATAAATGTTTCCCTTCTTTTAAATGTGAACAAAGAATGGTTTTTCCCCCCCCCCCCCTCCCCCCCCCGCCCCCTCCTGTTTGATTGAATCCAATTCCAAATATTTCTATTTAGGGAAGTTGTGAATTTTTTTGTACCAGTTCTTGAACAAAGCTTGCTTAACCCAGTAGAGAGATTTTTTTAGCTGTCACACTCTATGTCATTTTCTTTTTTAAAACCTTGGGGACTTTCAGGTAGGACTTCCTTGTGAATCCCCCGAGCAAAAAGGCATTATTCACAATCAAGTTGTGTATTAGCCATTCTCGTTTAACCCGCCACCAGTCAAAAGGGTTTCGAACTGTAACGAGCTTCGCCACTGGAGCAAAGGTCTCATGGAAATCTACTTATTCCATTTGTGTGCATCCTTTTGCTACGAGTCGGGAAGGCCTTTGTACCTTCCACGTCTCCATTTGGTTTATAATTGATTTTTGTAGACCCACTTGGAGTCTATGGCCTACTATTCCGTTTGGTAGCTTCTTCTAAATCCAAGTCTTATTTTTTGTTTCAAGAGCTTGGATCTCCTTTTTCATTGCTTTTATCCACCTTAGGTCCTGAAGGGCTTGTTGGAAATGTTTTGGCGCATTTTTGAAGTCAATGCCCGATAAAAAAAGCTTTGTGGTGGGTTAGTAAAATATCATAAGAAACAAATTTGCACATGGAATGTACCATTGAGGACTCTCGACTGGAAGTGGGCTGCTTATGGTTTATAGATGGAGGAAGTTGGACTTCATAATCATCAAGATACGTAGGACGGGTTCTGTTTCTTTTTGACGGTTCTACAAAATTGTTGCTATCAGAATTGAAAGTGGGCTCTTCCGTCGGCCTAAACTGATTATCCTCATCTTGACTTCCTTCTGGCCCAACATCAACTTCTGTTTGATCTTCACTAGGTGTCCTCTCGGATTTTGTCTGTGATGTCAACAATCATCCTCAAGACTCTCAATCGGCTCACTATGTCCCAATCCTCATTTCATTTGGTTCAACCTATAAGGTCCTTTCGGTTTTTCTTCGATAACTTCATCGACCCAGATGCTTGGAGGTATAAAAATTTCTTCTTCTTCTACCTTGATGTTGGCAAAAGGAAAAAAATTCTCTATGAACCTTACATCCCTTGATATCACAATTTTGTTGTGTTTGATGTCGAAGATCTTATAACCTTTTGTTCCACGGCGATAGCCCAAGAAAACTCCTGGTCTTTCCTTCATCTTGAATTTGTCTCCGTTTGTATTTGGTGTTTTGTAATACGCCCAAACAACAGAAAACCCTCATGTTGTCATAGTTTGGTTATGTTGTATTAAAACCTCATAGGCGATTTTAAAATTGCCAAATTACAATCTGATGGCATTCGGTTTATTATGTACGCAGCTGTTAGAACACATTCTCCCCAGAATCTTGTGGGTAAATTTGCTTCAAACCTCAAAGCCCGAGCTGTCTCCAACAAGTGTATGTGCTTGCGTTTAACAACACCGTTTGTTGTGGTGTGTGTATGCAAGATGTCTCAAGGATGATATCACTTGGTTGGCATTAAAATTCGATCATTTGATTAGATATAAACTCGCCACCATTGTCACACCTTATCCTCCTAATGTTTTTCTCAAATTGTACTTGCACCATTTTGTGAAAGGCTTTAAGGCACATTGACGCCTCATGTTTTTGCTTCAAAAGATAAACCCAAGTAGCACGACTAAAATCATCAACAATTGTTAAAAAATAACTCGCACGTGTGAGAGAAGGTGTGCGGTATTTTCCCCATATATCACAATGGATCAAATCAAAACAAGCATGGGTTTTAGTTGTACTAACAGGAAACGGAAGCCTGGAAAATTTTGCCTTCATGCAAGAATCGCAAAAAACTTTGGAGTTTAAAGGAGTGCCCTTAAAAAAATCAAGATGTTGAAGTTTGGAGTTGGATGGGTGACCCAATCTTTTATGCCACGTGCTCACTGAAGTCGCTAAAGCATGTCTCTTTTTTACCATCTCCATCTTGTATAAACCATTTTGACATTTACCCGTCCCAATCAAAGTCCCCGAACGTATATCGTGCATGAAGAATGACTCCGGAAGAAATGTTATAGCACAGTTAAGATCTCTTGATAATTTACTAACTGATAATAAGTTACATTTGAATTTGGGAATATGCAACACATCGTTAACATCCACTCCGTTTGGAAGGGTACAACTTCCTCTCCCTTCCACGGCAATAGTTTCCCCGTTTGGTATTGTCACTGGTGGTTCATAGTTTTTCTTGAACTTATTTTTTAACATGGAATCATAGCAGGTTATGTGTTCGGTGCATCCTGAGTCAACAATCCACATTCTTTCTTTATCAAACTTACCTGACATGTTGACAATAGGTGTTTGTTCCTACCTCACGATCCCACCTTTGGCCTCTAGCACTTTGATGAGTTGTTGATACTGTGCTTCGGTGATCCCTGATGTGGGCCATAACTCCCCTTCAACACGGACAGTTCTTGGCCTTTGCTTCCCTTGCCTATCTTTTCCTGGCCACCAGTCAGGATAACCGATTACTTTGAAGCACCCGTCTTCATTATGGCCATCTTTACCACAAAAGGTACATTGTTCCTTTTCTCCTTGATTTCGTCTGAACATAAGTTGGTTTTTTGGGTTTCGTGGTTGATGGTTGGTCTGGTACCTTCATCGGTTGACATTTTTGTTTTAAGGGTTTTATGAAGGTTTCTTAGAATCGAACCTGCTCTGGTACCATAATAAATTTATGGTAAAAGATTAGTTATAATCTTGTATTGATTGTAGAGAAAAAGTGATACAATGAAAAGGATGATAGCTAATCCTTTTATACAAGAAAACCCATCAATCAAGCCTAAACATAAGGAATTGATTAAGGAAACTAATAATAGTCAAAAGAATAAAAAAGGAAGAAATATGTCATGGAAAATAAACACGCTTCCTTCTATAATAAGCAATCATATGTTTTCTTTCATGAAAGAAGAAACATATACTGTAAAACATATGATGTTCCAAACTCTCATGCAATCTCCAACATCGTTCCGTTTCAATTTTCTCAAGTTCTTGTGAATTGTATTACATGTCTTAAACAGATTCAAAGAACTTTTACACGGATTCACCAATCATGATTATCTCAGAATTTTGTATTCGTTTGTTGGTTTTCGAGTCAGGATAATCAAAGATTGCTTGGATAATTCTTGAATCGTGTATAGTTCACTTTTCGAATACAATATTTCGACCCTATTTGTGCCTTGGGTTACACGAAATTCGTATATGGGATAAGACAAAAACACACTCAAATTCTAGACACAAGAATAAGAGCAAAAACATAAAGAAGATTGTATGTGATGTTATGATTGTTTATGTGATATAAGAATATTGTTTTTATCTCCCTTCTCTATATAGGAATATTAGCGACATTTTATGAAGTCACCAAGTCTTTAGGGGCGTCACTAAAGGCTGCAACTTATGACAGATTTAAAGTATCGCTGATGAGGAGTTTTCTTTTACTATTGTCAAAAGTCTTGACTTTAATGAAAGGACAACTTTTCAAAGAAACCTATGTTTACATATGAATATGTATGTAACTCTCACAACACACATTTTTTCTTTCAACTATATTTATACTGATTGCCTTTTGTGAGCTGACCACTCACTATTGAATTGAATATTGCCAACTTAACCAATAACTTGGAATCTTGTCCTGATATTTTTGTTTTGTTCCTGTAACTTTTTATGGATGCGAGCAAAAATGAATCTCTTTTTCTTGCCTTCAACAGCACCATGCTGGATTTGATTGTCTGCGCAAACGACATTAAACAAATCTTATTCTCAGTTAATTTGTAAAAATAGATCCAAATATAAAACTTTCTGTTACTAAGACTTACAATTTATCTTGAAAGCGGCGATCTTTGTAATTCTTTGAGAAACTTTTGTTGAACTTCCTAAGTGTATCATCTCCATCTTTGTTTGTATTTTCGTATATTACGTCTTGACTGTAAGGCTCAACACTTGCATCACTCTGTTGTATTGAAGATAATGACAACCATTTATGTCTAGGCTTACTGATTCTCATGCTTTGTGTGGACTCTTTTTCTGCTTGTCTTATATCTGTTATGATTGGAACCAAGTCTGTTCCTTTTGATAAATATCTATGTGGTCGTTGAGAGGTTGAGCAGGATTTTGATTTTGCAAGTCGTAAGCCCTCACCACTGGTGTTGGTATTTCTGTTTTGCTGATTAGAATATAAGGGATGGATTGTGGTTTTAGCATGATCTTCTGTTTGTCCCACAGTCAGTGGTTGGGCGAGGCTCATATGAAGAGTAAGTGGACACCCAATTGCAAATTCTAGTGCCTTAACTAAGCTTTCTTCTGAAATTTCTGCTGCCATCTTGTCGTCTGGACTTGTAAAAGTCAAATGTATAATAGCATTGGCTGTCAGAGACATTAGAAAAGTCGCGTTATTAGCATAAGTGCAGCAATTGGTTACAGATATCTTGCATGCATTACTTACTCTTAGAGATAGATAATAGTGCTAGTTTTGACTGGTCACTAAGGAACTTTTGTATATGGGAGCTTTCTATTCCTTTGAGCACATCTTTCCACAGTTGTTCCATGTCACTTAAGCTTCCCCTCTTGGCATCTCGTCGTTTTTTCTGTTTGTCTATTATGCTTTCTTCACGAGCAGGATTATTCAAATATAATCAGAACAAGATGATGTCTGCGTGTTTAAAATAAAAATAGAATATATACTTACCTGCTGCTGAATCTAATGTTATTCCACTGTGAGATGATGTTGAAAGTCGGCTTCTAGCGGGTAAAACAATGCTGTTGATGTTTGAGGATTTCATGTAAGTGATATCTAAAAATGTTGTTGCGATTATATTTGACATCTGGTCATGTGTTGATGTCGATCGTAGTTGCCTTTCTGTTTCAACTAGTAACTTCAGTATGTAGCACAATCTTGCTGACTGAGTTTTGCCTGCACACCGCCACCATTCACATGCCATGAACAATAATAATAATAATAATAATAGAATTTATATGGGAGAAATTAAAAGCAGACTCTACATGCATGTAATTTCAAGACAAGACTCCCAACTTACTGAGGAGCGTCCTGTTGGCTGAAGATGATGATGACGACGATGACGACAATGGATCCCCTGAGAGAAGGTTTGTGACAAGATTTACTAGTTGACATACAAAAGATGATGGTTCAATAGATTCACTAAGCTTCTTAACATATCTGATTGTGTTAATAGTGTCTCCTGAAACTGCCGCTGCAAGCAAGTCTAGTAGTTTGTTATGCGGAATAAGACCTACCTGTAAACACATTAACACCAAATGATATATTGTTTATACGTAAATTAATAAGATATTTTTAGCTAAGGGTTATATAAATATTTACTAGCTGTTGGGCCATTGAAGTATTGATGGTTGGCCCCAACAAGGTCAACTGATCTAATATATTTTCAGCTTCTCTTAATGATCCATCTGATTTGGCAACAATCAGTTTTAATGCTTCTTCTTCGATCACAATACTTTGATTGACAATAATTCTTGATAGCTTTGTTGTGACATCCTCGCCGTTTAGCTTAGTGAAATAGAATTTTTGACTTCTTGATGTGATATTACAAGAGATGGAAGAGTTCACATCTGCTATATGAGTTATAAGTATAAATACAAGGTTTGAAACATAAGGCCCTTGCAATAAACTCATAAGCTCGTCCCATGCCTCCAAAGTTAACAAGTGACACTCCTCAATGATGAATACCTTAAAGCCGGGAATCGCCTGAGGGAAAGAGGTGTTTTGAAGGAGCGTTTTAATCTTTTCAAATCCAGAAATTCTATTTTCAGAGCAGAGATCCATTGTGTAGAGGCTTCTTGAACAGCCTTTACAAGTGCAGCAAGGTTTGTTATTTGATTCACAGTTCAAAGCCATTGCAAATACTCTAGCCGTGGATGTCTTCCCAGTTCCATTCGGGCCATGGAATAAATAAAGAGGAGCAATCTTTTTCTTCTCGGCTGCATAACAAAGTGTCTTAACGACAATATTTTGGCCCACAATATCTTGAAACTTTCTTGGCTGATACTTGTTACTCAGCAGGAGACTTGTAGTAGTATCATTATATTGTGGGTTGCTGCTATTGGTCTTCATCTTTCTACGCATAAGATAAACGACTGGTCTTCTTCGTCTTTGGCTTTTTGATCCATTCCACACAACATTGGATTTCATCATGTTGCTAGCACTTCCGCCATTATTGCATTTATCTGCTATCACCTTTTGGCTTGCCATGAAATATTCACTCATTTTGTATCAACTTGTTTCAGGTGATATTGATATATTTTGTCGTTCCAAGTTATATGTATCCAGAAAAACAGGTCTATTAGCCGGCTACTAAATAATATTTAAGAAAATAATCAAATGAACAACACTAGTTAACTGGTAGTAGGAACTGTTTGTAAAATTAAATATTTAGAATGTTCCATATGGAGGCAGGCTGTTCCTTGACAAAATATTGAATATCGGATATAATTTTTTCTATTTGCTATGACTTAGAAAGGCAATGGCATCGATCTGTTTGTAAACTAATGAGATGCTCATCTCAGTTTGTTTTGTCTCGACGCCCCTTTATTAAAATTGGTCAATCCCCATGAATGTGTTATCATTAGGCTATATCTATACTATTATATAAAGCATTTACAATGTGGGTCCCATTAAAAATTAAGATAAGGAGGTGCAATCTTGACCATCCATTTTATTTTAGAAGATCACATCATAGAGTGACATGTGTCACTTCTTAATTAAAATATCACTTTTATTTTCAATTTGACATATCTTTTTATCTATTTATTTTTTTTATGATCTAATTTCACCGTATTTTCTAAAATTCCGTGATCTTTAATTCAACATCCTTTTTGATATATTTTTATAAATTTTTAGCTTTTCACATTTTTAGTGGGTTTATTTTGAATTTTTTAACAACTTTAACTTTAATTTGAATACAAACTTGATTCGTAGAAGATATATACTTTTGGAGACAATGTTTGATGGGCAAGAGAGTGTGTGAGTCTTTATACAAGCGAGAATGATGTTAATATGATGTTGCGGGAAAGCTACGGAAACCCAAACAAACGAATTCTCTAAGCGGGTAGGGAATTGCGGAGCGAGTTGGGTTAGCAATTTTTATCGCCGCCGCTATGCGCGGGTATCCAACTAGTATAAATAATGCATGAATGTTTTTCCTTGATCTTTAAAACCTTAAAAATAAATAATGTTGTATCCTGAAAATACTTCTTTAAAGCTGCAATCTCGATCTTTTATTTACTTTCGCACATAAAAAAGTTTTTTAAAAAAGTTTTTGAAATAGTTGCATAAAAAATAGTTTTTATTTCTAAAATTATGTTCTTTCAAAAATTACTCAATCTCTATCATATTTTTCTTTTTTAAAAATTCATCACAATTATGTTGTCAATCCTTATCCTTATCCATATTTTAATGTTGATTTGTTAAAGTGGAAGTGGTATTCTGGTGTTGTCATTTTTGATGACGATGAGTTGCCAACGTCAATTGGTAGACGTTATACGAAACACTTAACAACAATATATCAATTATAACTATTTGCCGCTATAAAGCTCCGTCGTTACGTACGGATACACATCTAGTATTTTAAAATACCTTTCAGAACATTCTAATAATTCCAAATTAACAAACAAATGAGTATATTACTAAATAGGGTAAATTACACCGTTGGTCCCTGTACTCAACCTCGTTTGCCCGTTTGGTCCCTAGATAACGGGGACTCTCATACGAGGTCTTTTTTTTGCACTGTTGTTGCCCGTTTGGTCCCTGAATGTTGAGTTGTGAAGGCTTATATCCCACATCGGTATAATGATAAAGTGGATTAGGGTTTCACACTTATAAATTCCCCTTCATTGTAATTGTAAACTTGTATCTCTTGTGTGTGTGCATAGCACAAAAATAAAATCTCTCTGGCTTGACCCCGTGGACTGCCACGACTATCCTAGTCGTGGTATCCACGTTATATCTTGTGTCGATTATATTCCACATTTACTTTCCGTAAGCCTTGTTTGTATTCTTTGTTTGTTCGAGCGGTGTGTGCAGGTGCAATATACCCTAACAAAGTGGCATCAAGAGCCAGGTTACGATAAACAATGGCATAAGACGGTAAGATAAAGATCGACAAGTTTGATGGTCACAATTTCGAGTTCTGGAAGATGCAGATCAAAGACTATTTGTATCAGAAGAAGCTTCACAAGCCTTTGGCAGAAGCCAAACCTACAGGCATGAAGGTTGAAGACTGGACCCTGCTAGATAGGCAGGCTCTGGGTGCGGTCAGGCTATCATTGGTGAAGAACGTAGCCTGTAACGTTGTCAATGAGAAGACTACATACGACTTGTTTAAGGCTCTGTCTAATATGTACGAGAAACCTAGTACGTCAAATAAGGTGTTTCTTATTCGACAGTTGGTTAATACGAAGATGAAGGAAGGAGCCTCCGTTGCAGATCATGTAAACGAGTTTAATTCAATTCTATCAAGGTGATGTCGGTTGATATTAAATTCGATGATGAAGTACAAGCTCTATTGTTACTCTCTTCGTTTCCCGAGAGCTGGTCAGGCACTGTTATAGCAGTTAGTGGTTCAACCGGAAGGACTAAGCTTAAGTTTGATAACATTCGTGATTTAATTCTTGGGGAAGATATCCGTAGGAAGACATCCGAAGAGTAATCAAACTCCTTGTTAAGCGCAGAAGACAAAGGCAAGGGCAGAAAGCAAGACAGATGGCAGAAGCAGAACAAAAGTAAATCGAAATCAAAGAAGAGAGGTCGGTCCAAGAACAGGCAAGATATCACGTATTGGAATTGAAACCATAAGGGCCACTTTCAGAATCAGTGTTCGAAGACTGTAACCTCCAAGGATAAGGAGGTTAACATGGCAGCTGGAGACTATGATGACGCATTGGTATGTTGCGTTGAGAATACGATTGATGATCGTATAATGGATTCTGGTGCATCGTTCCATGCTACCTATTGCAAAGAAGAGTTAGAAAGGTTCAAGCTACGCTCCGGTATGGTTCGTTTAGCAGATGTCAAGACTCTAGATATTGCAGGTGTTGGGGATGTTGCCCTTAAAACTTCTTTTGGTACAAGTTGAATTCTGAAGGATGTTAGGTACATTCCAGGCCTAAAGAAGAGGTTATATATGTTGGGCAGCTTGATGAGGAAGGGTACCACGTAGGTTTCGGAGACCAGCAGTGGAAGGTTACTAAAGGTAGTTTGGTGGTAGCTCGTGGGAACAAACGTGGAAGCCTGTATATGGTTGAGGTACCCTCAGATGGGATTAACGTAGCTATAGATGGTAGGGGAAATGCAACTCTGTGGCACCAAAGGCTTAGGCACATGAGTGAGAATGGTATGAAGATTCTAGCTTCGAAGGGCAGGATTCCAGATTTACAAAAGGCTGTTGTAGGCTTTTGTGAGCTATATGTATTGGGGAAACAGAAAAAGGTAAGCTTCGTAAAGTCTAGGAATACAAGAAAACTAAAAAGGTTCGAGCTAGTTCATACAGATGTCTATGGCCCTACATCTGTTGCATCAATAGGCGGATCTCGATACTATGTTACCTTTATCGATGACAGCAGCAGGAAGGTATGGGTTTATTTTCTTAAAAATAAATCTGAGGTATTCAACACTTTTAAGAAGTGGAAGACTGCAGTGGAGAATGAAACAAACCTTTAGGTGAAGTGTTTAGAATCCGATAATGGTGAAGAGTATAGTAGCTGAGAGTTCATTGAGTATTATGCCGAGAATGAGATTAGGATGCTGAAAACAGTCCTGGAAACACCTCAGCAGAACGGTGTTGCTGAAAGAATGAACCGAACAGAGAGCAAATAGTATGAGGCTTCATGCAGGACTCCCAAAGATGTTTTAGGAAGATTCAGTTACCACGACAGCTTAATTAATCGCGGACACTTTGTGCCTTTAGGATTTCAAATTCCAGAAGAGGAATGGCAAGGGAAGGAAGTTAGGCTCGGATGAGATGGGATATCACTTTTGGGATTCGAAGAGTCACAAGATCGTCCGAAGCAAAGATGCCACATTTAATGAGGACTCTCTATATGGAGCCAAGGCTGCAATAGATTCTAGTAACTTAACGAAGCCAAATCAGAAGGATCAAATGGTGTTGGAAGACTCACCGGAGAACCTTGCAAATAAAAGCATAGTTGTAGAGCATGGGTTGAGCTCAGAAATCACTCAGAGCCCAGGTGGGAGCTCAGATACGGGTGAGGGGTCCGAAAATAGTGGGAGCTTCGAGGATAGTGGAAGATAAGATAAAGAAGACTCTGAAGACAGAGCATCCTCTGAGGAAGGAGGCTCCGAGACTCCACATGTACGCAGATCCACTAGAGAGTCTAGGGCTCTGGTAAGGTACTCTCCATCAGCAAACTATTTGCTACTGACAGAGAATGGTGAACCAGAGTCTTATTCAGAAGCATTGAGTAGCAAAGAATTCATACAATGGAAGAAGGCTATTAATGAAGAGATGGTTTCACTTGAAAAGAACCAGACGTGGTCCTTAATCAGATTACCAGTAGGAAAGAAGGCATTACAGAGCAAGTGGGTATTCAGGGTTAAAGAAGAGCAGGACCACATGAAAAGGTACAAGGCTAGATTGGTAGTTAAGGGTTTCCAACAGACGCTGGGGGTAGACTACAATGAGATATTTTCTCTAGTTGTGAAGATGACTCCAATTAGGTTAGTCTTGAGTATTGTAGCCGCAGAGGACTTGCATCTAGAGCAACTAGATGTCAAGACAACCTTCTTACACAGTGACATTGATGAAGACATCTACATGACACAACCAAAGGGTCTTCAGTCAGTTGGGAAAGAAGAAAACCTCATGTGCAAGTTGAAAAAAAGTTAGTACGGATTAAAGCAAGCACCGAGACAATGGTACTTGAAATTTGATAGTTTTATATATAGGGCAGGGTACGAGAGATGTGCTATGGACCATTGTTGCTACTTGAAGAAAGTTGTTTCGTCCTCTATTATATTATTGTTATATGTTGATGACATGTTTGTAGCAGGCTCTGACATGGCATAGATCAAGAAGCTCAAGAGACAGTTGTCTCAAGAATTCGAGATGAAGGATTTAGGTCCCGCAAAGCAGAGTCTAGGCATGAGCATCATCAAAGATAGAACGAATGGTACTCTAAGGCTATCCCAAGAGAAATACACAGGGAAGGTTTTAGATAAGTTTAATATGAAGGATGTAGAGGCTAGATGTCAGCCTTTGGGAGACCATTTTAAGCTCAGTAAGAAACAAGCACCTAAGACGGAGGCTTCTAGACGAAGAATGGCTAATTATGCTTCATCAGTTGGTAGTGTGATGTATGTTATGGTGTGTACAAGGCCAGATATAGCTCATGCAGTGGGAGTTGTTAGCAGATTCATGTCTAACCCAGGAATGGAGCATTGGGAAGTTGTCAAGTGGCTGTTACGCTACTTGAAAGTAGGGGTGTCAATCGGGTTATCGTGTCGGGTTTAAGGCTTATCGGATCGGGTCTATCGGGTTTTGAAAAATTTAAAAATAACCCGCAACCCGACCCTATAAGGA
>BQNB010044084.1:0-43337 GCA_026074375.1 Tanacetum coccineum
ATCGATCCTTCGTGTAATTCCTTCGGTAGTTGCGAAACGATTATCTTCAAACTTTCCTTCTCTTTTTTTGTTGCGATTTATCTATTTTTTTGTTTTTTTTGTTTGCTAACACTATACTACAAAACTCGGAGTAGTTTTACCATCTTCACTATCATAATAATTCCGGATAATTCCTTCGGTAATTCTTCATTCTTCGGACGTACCATTAATTGTGTTGGTAGTAAAAATACATGAGTTTTGACTATAATATACATTCCCATTTGCGATGTGCAAATTTGTTCCAACCGTACCAAAGATAGAAAATTTTGATAAAAGACTCAAGAAATACATACTTTACACTTTAAGCAACTAGCAACTGTAATATAAGTAGGGTGTCGAACACTTGAAGCGAGGTTAAATATTTTAATTTATTAATAATTTGGTTTACTAATCTAAGTTAATTCTAATCTGAGTCAAACCTATGCTAATCCTATGTTAGTTCTAATACTAATTCTAACAGGTAAAAGGGGGTTTTAGCCTGAGAGACTGGTACGGATTTGGTGGTGACTATAATCAATTCAAGACACTTTAATCCACGCAAGCAAATTAACAGAAGATAAAAGAGCGGTCAAGCCTTATGATAGAAAACTGTATTAGCCATCATTTATCCGATTAGAAGTTGGTTTGTTTATTCAGTGCAATGATTACTTATCTCGAGGTGGCATATCATTCTTAGACTTAGGCGGGACTTCATCCTAAGACCTAGACACATTAACTCAGTCACAATTAAAGCATCCGCATAAAGCATCCTTATATATTGATTATAATTCATCTAGAGGACGACACCGTGTATGTCGAACAAACCCTAGCTCATAGAGACTTTACCCACTTACTGCTTAACGGTAACTTGTGTTAGGTGGTAGTCCATAATCCAAACTATACCAATGATCAGAACGTTATTAGTTAGTACTAAGCCACTACCTTCTACGGTACAACCAGTTCAATCGAGGCAAGCAGGACGTTATTAGTGATCCTATTTGTTCCACCTATACGCATTACTATATGGAGAGCTATCCCGGACTCTTAGCCTACGCCCAAACAACACCGAAGTTGCAGCGCATTAAATATGTAGGACTAGACCCAGTTGAATGATAGGTCGCATACTTAAGCACGTAAACAAGTATAAATTGATAAACATAATCAATAAATCAACGATAAATTAAGAAATCGAGATATAAATAAAAACAAACATTCAGATCTTCATAATAATGGCTAATACCCGAAGGTATTAGCCTTCAAACATCATAATTAATACAAGAGTAATGACTTAGCCAAGGTAAACTAACCGAGTTAACGAATGATACCAAAAACTAAACGATTACAAAAGTATAAGAAATTACACGTTGTCTCCTATGGATTGGAATGCGTTGCAAGAACTCTTCTGCTCTTTTTCTCTTCTGAAAATTGACTTTTGTGGTTTAGGTATCGAGAATATGATTTAGCACACTTAAAACTCGTTTTTGAGTTTTGTATTTATAGGGTCTGAGTTTGGCGCGATACGGCTATCAAGGTATTGGATACGCGTATTGGTGCTTTCTTGGAGTAAGGAACTCACTTTGATATCTTCCAGAATATTTTTTATTCTCATATAGCTTGAATACAACGTATTGCCTTTCCTGGATACGACATATTAGACTTGTTTCCTTTGTGGTATTTAGTGAGTGCAAGCACGGATACGCCGTATCTTCCTTGATGATACTGAGCGGTATTGTTGTCAGAAATAGATTCATCTTCAAAATATCTTCGTTTAAGCTCCAAAATGCGCGCCTTTTGCTAATATTCACCAAGTACTCCATAATTACTGCAATTCTCAAATATAAACGATTAAGTAACCATTCTTTGCAACAATTATACAAAATGGATTAATTACATGGGATAAATGATGTTATAAAATAGATGTTATTTGATGTCATCACATACTTTGCTCAAGAAGGTATTGAACACCAAACGTCAACTGCTCGTAAACCTGAACAAAATGGCGTTGTCAAAAGACGGAACCGTACTCTTGTTGAGGCTGCTCGAACAATGCTAAGCGCCGCTAAAGTTCCTTTGTTCTTCTTGGCTGAAGCAATTGCAACAACATGTTTTACTCATAACCGTTCACTCATAATTCCTCGACATGATAAAACACATTATCACATCATCAATGGCCGAAAACCGTCTGTAAAATTCTTTTACATTTTTGGCTCTTTATGTTATATCGTCAGAATTGATAAGAATCTTGACAAGATGAAAGAAAAATGTGATGTATGTATTTTTGTAGGGTATTCTACTCAGTCAAGAGCTTATAGGGTAGATAACAAGAGAAGAAGAGTAATAGTTGAAACCATTCATGTTAACTTTGACGAATTATCGTTAATGGCGTGAGATCACGTCAGTTCTGGCCCCGTTCCACAATGTTCGACAACGGCACTTAAACAAGACAGTTTAAGTCCCGATCCCCAAAGTCAAGAAAATGTTCCTCATGCAGCTGAGACAGTAACAACTTCAAATGAGTTGGATTTGCTATTTAGTCTGATGTTCGATGAATTACTCAATAAAACTACTCTAGTTGTGTCAAAGTCTTCCGCTGTACATGTGATGTGTCGTTGTGTGGTTGTAATTTATGTTTCAAGTTTTAAATTTATATTTTGCCGACTTTACCAAAAACAACACTTTAACAGGCATGTAACCCTGTCAATGAGAGTTCGTGGTAAAAGTAGGGTGTCGATCACCTAAGACAGAGAAATAATCTTTCAATATATTATATTGTAGTTATCTAAACTAAGTAATACTATCTAAGCTCAAACCTGATGCAAAACCTATCTAAAACCTATGTTAATCCTAAATCTAACGGATAAGGGGGGTTTTCAGCCTAAGAGACTAGCACGGGTTGTGGTGACTAAAATCAACTTAAGACACTAAAACATACGCAAGCAAATTAACAAAAGATAAAAGAGCGGTATAGCCAAATATAAGAAAACTGTATTAACCATTATTAATCCAATCAGAATGTTGGTTTGTTTATTAGTGCAAATGATTACTTATCTCTGAGGCGGCATATCATTCTTAAGATTAGGCGGGTACTTCTACTAATACCTAGATACAAAATAATTCTTTCATAATTAAATGTATCCGCATAAAGCATCCTTATTTGCTGATTATAATCTATCTTAGGGATTAAAGCAATTATGATCTTGTTAAACCTTAGCTCATAGAGACTTTACCCACTTACTGCTTAAAGGCAATTCATAATCTAGTAGTCTACTAACCAAGTCTTTACCAATTAATTAAAAACGTACTCGTTGATCCCAATGGACACCGCCGGTCCAAACTAAGCTAGCAATATAAAGGCTAAAGATATGTTAATATTCGTGATCCTATGGTCTAGATGTATAAAACACAATTAGGAGAGCCATCCCGGCATCTAGATTACTGGTCCGTATCACTAGATCCAGTTGAATGATAGGTCGCATACAAAAGCACGTAAACAAAGTAATATACCTGATAAGCATAAACAAGCAATCAACGATAAATTAAGCAATCAAGATAAATAAACCAAACATTCAGATCTTCATAATAACAGCTAATACCCGAAGGTATCAGCCTTCAAACGTCATAATCAATACAAGAGTAATAATTTAGCCAAGGTAAACTAACCGAGTTAACGAATGATACCACTGAACGATTACAAAAGTATAGGAGATTACAAGTTGTTTCCTATGGAATTAGTTACGTTACAAGACCTCTTCTACTCTTCTAAAAATCGACTTTTATGGTTTAGGTATTGAAAATATGATTTAGCATACTGAAAACCCGTTTTTAGGTTTTCTATTTATAAGGTCTGGAATTCGGATCCGGATATACGTGCGTAATAGGATTCTTGGAAGTAAGGACCCACGTTCGATATCTCCCTAGAATAATTTTAATTTCCATAACTATTAATTACGACGTATAGACTTTTCTCTGGATACGACTATTGGATCTTGTTCCATGATGGTCTGTAGGTGGACTCTGCAGGCACAGATACGCCATATCCTTCCTTGATGAATATGGCGTATATGATGTCAGAACAGTAATCTTAAAATGTCTTCGTTTAAGCTCCAGAATGCGTGCCTTTTTGCTATCTTTCACCAAGTACTCCATAATTACTGTAATTCTCAAATACAAATGATTAAGTAATAATTCTTTGCAATATTATACAAAATGGTTAATTACATAGGATAAATGATGCTATAAAAGTAACGTATTGATGCCATAAAATATCCCTAACTCGCACTTGAATCCTACCTGTCCTCAAGTAGCCTTTAGAAATTTATGAAAATGTATCCCAAAGGATTTTTTCCGTTTAAGCATTTATTTGATCTATTACAAGTATACAACCAAACACCTCACGAAATAGGTAGATGAAAACACTCAAATCACTCAAATAATCTATGTGGTAACATGTAACTAATTCGTCTATCAATATGCTTGGTCATAAACGAGTATTCTATCACAGGCTTGGCAAAGATATACATCTCCACCACTAGAGCTAAGGAGTAACAAGTTTATAAAGGAAAAATAGGTTTTTATTATAAGGATTAGGGTTGATCATTCTAACAATCTTTCACTAAAAGTACCACTAGGGCAACGAGCCGGAACAAGGCATCTGTAATCACTCGCGTGCGCGGAGTGGTGTGCCTATGTGGAGAGCTGAGCGACTGGAGATCGGTGTGAGAACTATGTCGTGGAGTAGGATGAGTATCCTTCACAGGGGAGTGGAAGATGGTTAACCTGAGTTCTCGTGATTGACAGTCTTCCAACGCAAAGAAAGAGGTATCTGGGTGGTTCTTAGGACCTTGTTCTCGAGCGTGATAGTAAGGTAGAACTTAGAAGATCCATCCTACCTACTATACATTCTCCATAAAGCTACATAACTCATAGCTGAAACCAATGGAGGGACTTGACATACAAACATACATGACTGACTATAACTCATCCAGCCTCTCAAGGCCGTAATGAACGGAAATAACATGCATGACTCGATCACATCCTCATTCGAGTAAACCCAGGTTAATGATTAGGAAAGGGGAAATTAAATTGTATGTTAAATAAAAATTACAAACAAATGAACTAAGTCCAAAACAGATAAGTACAAGTTCTAGATACTTTTTTTTCTTGACCGTTTACATGAGAAAGACACAACGATAGACAAAACGTCTTGATCATTGATCAAAAACAACAACCTAAGTTGGCGTTCCCGTAACAGTCAACTTCCCAATCATCCCAAACTTTACATACTTTTACAAGACAAGAGGCGATTACAACCAATTTATACAAAACTTTAACATCGTGACTTATAAGAGTTATCAACGAATAATCAAACCTTTGATATAATTCCATCTTTTAGCTTTTGCGAAACATTTATCACCAAACATTCCTCCTCACTTTTTTGTTGTGATTTTCTAATTTTTTTCATTTTTTTCAATATACTATACTACGAAACTCGGTGTAATTTCACCATCTTCACGATCATAATAACTCTGGATAATTCCATCGACAATTCTTCATTCTTCAGACGTACCAATAATTGTGATGGTAGTAAAAATAACATGAGTTTTGACCACTTTATATATTCCCATTTGCAATGTGCAAATTTCTTCCCAACATACCAATATAGAAAATTGACATAAAGACTCAAGAAATACATACTTACACTTTTAAAGAGACTATCAACATGATATAAATAAACTTAATCTAACAGGGTAGGCTAAGGTGTAAAGGTGTAACAAAACAAACAGTTGGTGTTATTCCTAAAGGATTGACTCCATTGGTTTTTCTAGGGGTATCTTACTATTAAGATGAGAGTAAACAAAGGTTTTATACGGGGATTTAACTAACCTGTGTGTTTAGTTAATAAACAACATGTAAAGGCTTTTTGGGTGTAATCCTAGAAATTTACCAATTTAAACAAGTTACTCCATCTAAATCCATAGTACTCAGTATTGTGGTCTCGAATAGATATACCAAGCTAAGTTCTAAAGTCTACAACATCACCAGACACACCATAATTTGTGAAATTTTGGGTAACATTTGGGAAACAGATAAGTGTTAAAATTCCTCACAATATCAATAAGTTATTGATGCAGGTTATGTAACAAGTAATTTCACAAAAGTATGCTTGAAATTTTTTAAAATTTGAGCATAATTAAGCATTTTAAATATGAACAAATAGGACAATATACATACAATCCATCCCCACATGAATATATCAACGTCCTCATTGTATAGATAAATCATTGAAAACGAGAATTAAAAGAATTAGAATGAGAAACTCCCTTGATATTTTGCTCGGTAGATTCTCCAAGTTGAGTTTATGAGCAAGAATGTGTGTTGCAAATGCGTTTGTATGCCAACATGACTACAATCACACATAGAATTCTAGATGATCGATACTTCACCAACTTCGTCAATTTCTTTGCAACGAGGTCCCGTGCAAAATATAGGAAAAACATGCAAAATCCTATCACGGTACCTACGGTTAATTAAATAAACTAAATAAAATGTACAATAGACCAACAAGCCGTTATCGATAAACTAAAAAAAAAAAAAAATATGCCGTATGCGAACATGTAAAAGGTATCTAAATACGGGTCAGACTGTTGAATACGCCGTATCATATTCATGAATACGCCGTATAGATAAAACTGGCAATAATGTTTAAAGTGCATAAAATAAAGGACTGATAACGTCCAGACATTCTATACGCCGTATGTTATGGAGCGGATACGCCGTAATTGAGTATGCGAAAAAAACTCAATAAAAAAAATAACAATCCGGATGTCTCTCGGAAGCACTTTGTTTCAGCTAGTCGTAAAGTTAACATTTTTCTTCCAACTTTACTCGTATTTTTCTCGAATCAATGACCCTCATCCATCGCGCTTCTATATTTCCTTCATGGTACTTCTTTAATCATTGGCCATTGACTTTAAAACTTGTTTCGTATTATCGGTGATTTCCACTATCCCATACGGATACATAGTTTTCACCACATTTGGCCCGTACCACTTTGATTTGAGCTTACCTGGATGCATCTTAAATCTAAAGTTAAATAGCAACATCTTGTCTCCCACCTTATAGTTTTTATCCCTTGGAGCCTAGAGTCATGCCATTTCTTAGTTCTCTCCTTGTAGATGCGGGTGTTTTCGTATACTCTATCTCTTAACTTCATTAATTCATTAAGCTCCATGAAATGGTTTTTTGCTGCAGCTGTGAGATCCATATTACATTGTTTTAGTGCCCAATATGCTCTATGTTTGATCTCCACAGGTAGGTGACAAGCTTTCCCATAAACCAACCTGAAGGGGGTACATCCAGTAGGTGTTTTGTAGGCGGTTCTGAATGCCCATAATGCATCGTCAAGCTTTTCGGACCAGTTCTTAGGGTTATACTCAACTGATCTTTCCAAAATACGTTTGATAGCTATATTGGTCACTTTAGTGTTATATTTAAATGACATGTATAAACAGCAACAAACTGGATTAGGAGGTTGGATAAAATGAAACAAATAATCAGCCATGTTTATTAGAGAGAAAAGATGAAAGATGGGAAGATGTGTGTTCTTGAGAGAAAACACACACACTTTCACCTTACAAAAGTGAGCTTCACCCCTCCATGGAAGTATGGAGGGGGTATTTATAGTCCCGGGCTTTACTAGCTAAACTAACCCGACACGACTATAAATGATAAATGTAATTCCAGATAAGTCACCATATTTTAGGGCTAACAATCTTCCCCCAATATGTGGACTTACGGAATTACTTACAATGTTCCTAACAAGAAAGATAACAACGAAATATAGGGTCCCCCTCTCCCCCCCCTCCCCACCCTTTTTTTCCAAAGCGCTTCTAAAGCTGAAGTTGTCTTCTGAGTTCTCCTCGTTCATAAAACTTTATTCCAGCCTGGATCTTCATTGTCTTTTACTTGTCTTGAAACATTGAAGATGCATGAGTAGGAATTAACTTCCCCCCAATCCATGCAGCATGTCTTGAAAAGCTTTCTTCATAGACTCCTTTTTGGTGAAGTTTTTGAATCGGCTTCCCCCCAAACCAACATCCCTATCTTAAGCGGATTCTAAAACTTTGATGTAGCTTGAACAATCTCTACCTGCATAACGTGCCAGCGGAATTTTTGTAGAATCATACCACTCCAAACATACCACTGCTTCTTGTCATTAGGGCTTAGTGAATATTCGTTCGGGGGTGCATGCGAGAAATCAGCAACTGTTCTTCTCACGTTTGCATAATACTTCACAAACCATACTAAGCATTTTTAGGGCTAACAAACTTCCCCTTGGAAGTTGACATGGTAACATCAAAGTCAATTAAGTCCCGAATGTACACATTTTCCCCCATGATGGTTGCGAACTCTCGGAAGCATCATTGTCGTGTACGTCCATCTACTCGAGAATTTCTTGTCATAAGCACAAATCTTGATATACAAAAGAATCATTACCCTCTTGACTTCATAAAAAAAAAAAAAAAAACAAACCTAGAGGAATGAAGCAAGAATCAAGAACACTTGGTATAATCAAGGTCTTGTGAATGAACTTTTTAGATTTTGCTTAGACTGTGAAGTATCTTTGTCTTAGAATAGCACAAAAATACCCGTGAGAAGTGTTGATTACATCTCAACCTTTAACTCTCTGGCTAACTTACCAACCTCGTATTCTTTCGGCTATTGTTGTGATCACTTGGTGAAGTTAACTCGATATACCAAACTTGAAACTGAAGTAAAATCCCCCAAATTTGTTACTTAAGCTTGCACTATTGTTGATTGAAGAACGATGCAGAAGAGAATCTCTAAGTACCTTATACTCCATTAAAATATAAGAAGTACAACACCTCTTGAAATTATCCACAACGACATCTGCATGTGACACTGAGTACTACAACGTAACTCCTTTAAGTGATAGTTATCCAGGTCTTCATCCATCCACCCCTTGACTTCTGGAAACTAGATAATTCAAGTCTTAATCATAACTGTATACGTTCAAGCAAGTCATCAATCGATAGAAAATAGAAGAAAGTCATGATGATGAAATAAGTAGACGCCTTTGTGAAATCCAACTTCAATTGCAAATAAGGGATACCAAATCCACTTCGTAATCACTTGTCATTGTTATCTGAATCTTTAGCCGTTTTGTCATTTAAGTGAATCTTTTCAGGATCTTTTTAGCGTAATGTATCGTGTTTGTTGTTTAAATGTCGTTAAACTAGATCAAATGTTGTTTTTGAATGTCGTTAATGAACCAACATTGTCTTGTCAAACTTGTCGTGAAAGTATTTTTCGTGACGGCTCAATCAAAAAATTGTGTGTAATTTAACCAGCCCAATTTAACAATAACACTCAGCCCAATTAACAATAACTTCATAGTCCAACATCATCTTATAATATTCGGTCCTTCTCAAACCCATAATTAAAACCGCAGCCCAACTCAAAAGTAACAGCCCATTTTTTTTGTTATAACCGAGTTCCATCACAAATTAATATTTAGTCCACATTTGTACAACTTACACCGGCCCACTTAAATATTAATAAAACTCCCGATACTTTAGGCGCCATACAACCTAATCTCACTCATATGCCAGACGCCACATCTCTTATAATCCTCTCACCCAAAATCTGTATCTCCAAAAAAATGGATCCATCTGATTCCATCCACAAATCCATGAATCCTATTCACCACAACGTTTGCTTATTCAGATCGATCAACTACGACTTATACATCACGTAATTAATCAACTCAAACGAACTCGATTGAAGAACCAAGATTATTTTCAGCTTCAAGATCCTTTAAAAAAAAGGGTCTCAGGTAGGTTTGGTTTTCTTTTTTTTTGTCAATCGAAACGAATAATGGGTATGACATAATTGTTCTAAATCCATTATTTAATTTCGAATATTGAAGAGGTTGTATAACCTTTCAAATATCAATGATGATGTTTTCTTTCGTGGTTACAATCTATAAGGACTTGGCATAATTAAACCCCACGAAAGAAATGAGTCTGAGATTTATGTATTTATCATTTAGTTTCGAGTCTTGATGGTGGAGATGGAAGATGGAATTGATAATCTGTGACGATGGGAAATAGGTAGATCGAGTCGGATTTGGAATTGATGAATGTTATTTGTGAGGCTGTTGATGGATTTGATGTTGATTATTGTTGTTGTGGTTTAATTTGAGTCTCTCTTCTTTTTCATTTCATTCTTGTCTGTTTGTTTGAACACGACTCATTGAGTTTGACCGGGTCAACTCGGTAATGACCGAGTTGACTCGGGTTAAGTTGTGGTTCCACCAAACTGTCATGGCACCAAACCGCCACCTCTGACCAACTCGCCATGGTGACCAACTCGCTGTTACTTTTGGCAAACCGCCGTGACCCAAAAGCGAGCAAACCGCCACCTCTAAACCAAACCGCCATGGCACCAACTCGCCGTTGTCTAAAAATTTTGGCGGCGGTTTGTTTCTATTGACCATGGAAAATTAGTCTTCATAAACCTGTATGCCAACCCGCCGTGGGCAACCCGCTGTTGACTTGGTCAAACCGCCATGAAGAAACCCAGAAAAACTAAGCTTATTTTTCCGTGTCTTTTAAGCACGAACACAGCAGTTATATGCCAATAATGAAACCAGAAACATATAACATACACAACTGTTTTGTGGTTTTTTTTTCTATAATATAAGCCCATGAAAATAAGCTTACATAATTTGTTATAAGTCAGAAATAAACCAGATGTAAACAGTTTTTGTGGGACAGACACACTTATCAACATCCAAAACACTTTCCTGGATCTTTTTTTTCAGACCAGTTCTGAACAGTGAACACGAGACAGCAAACACATGATACTAAACACCACCTGGTTAGCTCTGATGCCAATTGTTATATTTAAATGACATGTATAAATAGCAACAAACTGGATCAGGAGGTTGGATAAAATGAAACAAATAATCAGCCATGTTTATTAGAGAGAAAAGATGAAAGATGGGAAGATGTGTGTTCTTGAGAGAAAACACACATACTTTCACCTTACAAAAGTGAGCTTCACCCATCCATGGAAGTATGAAGGGGGGGTATTTATTGTCCCGGGCTTTACTAGCTAAACTAACCCGACACGACTATAAATGATAAATGTAATTCCAGATAAGTCACCATATTTTAGGGCTAACATTTAGTTTGTCTGTTGGTTTGAGGGTGATATGCAGTAGATAATTTATGAGTCACTCCGTATTTTCGCAAGGCTTTTTCTAACTAATAGTTACAAAAATGTGTCCCCCGATCACTAATTAAAGCCTTAGGAACTCCAAATCTTGCAAACAACCTTCTTAAAAACTTAATCACAACGCGAGCATCATTTGTAGGAAGTGCTTGAGCTTCGACCCATTTTGATACGTAATCTACTGATACTGATTTATATTTATTTCCCTTTGAGTTAGGAAAGGGACCCATAAATTCTAGTCCCCATACATCAAATACATCACATACCTGAATGTTGTTTTAAGGCATCTCACTCCTTGATGATATGTTTCCTGACCTCTTACATGCATCACATCTCATTACGTGACCCTTAGCATCCTTAAAGATACTAGGCCAAAAGAATCCAGATTCATAGACTTTCCTTCTAGTAATCGACGCACTATGATGTCCCCTAGTTGGTCCAGAATGGCAGTGTGCCAGGATTTTAAAGATTTCGCTTCCAGCAACGCATCGCCTCATTACATTGTCTAGGAATAGTCTGAACGCGTATGGTTCATCCCAAAAATAGTTCTTCACTTGAGAGAAGAACCTTCTTCTTTTTTCTTGTGTCCATTTTGGAGGCACAATTTTTCCAACAATATAATTAACATAATCAGCATACCATGGTTCGTCGTCATTTATCTCGGCTTCAATATCATTAGATGTTCGTCGTAATTCATCTGTGATTTCATCTTCCGTGAATGTTCTCAAATCTGGGTTTTCAAGTCTTGACAAATGATCCACAACCAAGTTTTCCACCCCTTTTTATCCTTAATCTCGATGTCGAACCCTTGAAGGAGCAGAACCCACCTTATAAGCCTTGTAGAGGGCGTGTTTACTAAACAAATAGTTTAATACAGAATGATCAGTGTAGACTACAGTTTTTGATAAGACAAGATACAAACGGAATTTATCAAAAGAGAAAACAACTGCAAAAAGTTCTTTTTTAGTGGTGGTGTAATGTTTGTGGGTATTATTCAGAGTTTTGCTGGCATAATAGATTGGTTTGAAATTTCCATCTATTCGTTGACCCAAAACAACTCCACAGTGAAGTCACTAGCATCACACATTGATGTAAAGGGTACATTCCAATCGGGAGATATTATGGTAGGCGCTATGGTTAATCTTTCTTTCAAAATATTAAACGCCTTTTTGCAATCATCAGAAAAATTAAATTTCACGTCTTTCATCAAAAGTTCGGTCATTGGTTTAGAGATCATGAATTTTTTTTAATGAAACTTCGGTAAAATCCAGCATGCCCTCGGAAACTTCTACCTCCTTTTACGTTTGTTGGGTATGGCAACTTAGCTATTACATCGATTTTAGCTCTATCAACCTCAATACCTGCCCCAGAGATTTTGTGCCCTAGAACTATCCTTTCTTTCACCATAAACTGACATTTTTCCCAATTCAGCACAAGGCTGATTTCTTCTAAATTAGCGAGACAACAATAAAAAGAGTTACAGAATACCGAGAAATCATCCATGAATACTTCCATAAAGTCTTCCATTATGTCGTGGAAAATTGCTGTCATGCATCTTTGAAAGGTTGCAGGTGCGTTGAATAATCCAAATGGCATTCGCCTGTAAGCAAAAGTCCCATAAGGACAAGTGAATGTTGTATTTTCTTGGTCTTTGGGTGCGACTGGAATCTAAAATAATCCTGAAAATCCATCAAGAAAACAGTAATATTCATTCCCACATGAACGTTCTAACATTTGATCAATAAAGGGAAGAGGGAAGTGATCATTTCGAGTTGCATCATTAAGTTTTTGATAATCGATGTACACTCGCTATCTTGTAACTATTCGGGAAGGAATTAATTCATTATTATCATTCAAAACTACTTTGGCACAACGTGAATAGGGCTGACCCATGAACTATCTGAGATTGGATAAATCAGCCCGGAATTAAGTAACTTAACAATTTTGTTTTTTACCACATCTTGGACTTTAGGATTTAAACACCTTTGTGGTTGAATGACCGGTTTGAAGTCATCCTCAATTAAAATCTTGTGTGTGCAGAACGACGGACTAATTCCTTTGATGTCTGACATTTTCCAAGCAATTGCTCCCTTATGTTTCTCCAAAACCTGCAAAAGTAACTTTTTATCCTTTTTGGATAATTTAGACGAGATGATTATAGGAAACGATTTATCCCCCTGCAAGTATGTGTATTTGAGATGGTTAGGCAAACTCTTCAGCTCAGGTCTCTTTTCATTAATCTCGTTAGTACTAGCCGAATAAAGATGTTCACTTTTAACTCCATCAGATCTCGTTGTCCCCTATTCAACTGAATACGGCATATTAACAGAGTTGATACGCCGTATTGGTATTCCTAAATCAGATTCATTATTAGACTTATTTTCTAAAGATTTGCAGCTTTGTAAATCTGATTGATCAATTGATTTCTCCAGCCCCTTGAGTAAAAACGAAGCAGGCCTATCATTTTACAGTAATTCCTGAGCTTCTGCGTTGATTGTGTTGTCTAAGTCATCAATTCCATATCATTCATCATCTTCAGCGGGCGGTTTCTTGATCGATTGATCTACGTCAAAAATTATTTCATCATCTCCTACCCTTAGCGTTATTTTTTATTAAACACGTCTATCATAGCTCGAGCGGTTGCCAATAATGGTCTTCCTAAAATTATGGGGACCCTAGAGTCTTCGGGCATATCCAAGATAACGAAATCTATAGGAAGGACGAATTTATCAACTTTTATGAGCACATTTTCAATTATTCCTCTTGGGTATTGGATCGATCTATCCGCAAGTTCTAAGCTTATTCTAGTAGCCTTTGGTTCTCCGAAACCTAATTTTTTATACATCGTATACGGCATCAAGCTTATGCTAGCCCTTAGGTCTGCTAACACATTATTGATATGCAATTGGCCAATGTCACAAGGAATAGTAAAACTCCCTAGGTCTTTTTCTTTTGAAGGAAGCTTGTTTAATAATACGGCTAAGCATCTTTCGTTCATAGTGATCATACAAGCTTCTTCGAGTATGGCCTTGTTTGTCAGCAGCCCTTTCAGAAATTTGGCGTATTTTGGCATTTGAGCTAGGGCTTCGATGAAAGTAAAATTGATGTGGAGTTACTTCAGGTTTTCTAAGAACTTCCTTTGTTGAGCTTCTTCTTTTTCTTTCCTCAATCTTTAGGGAAAAGGGATCGATGGTGTTTGTTCCTCACTGGATGTTTGAATAATAGGCTTGTTGGTTGTTTGAGGTTGATATTTGTCGAGGACTTCATTCGATTCAACTGGTTTGTCATGATTTACCACTAGAGGCTCTCCAGTATGTATGTTGGTGCTATTAGTTTGAACATCATGAGTCGTCGTCTTTCCACCTCTAGTAGTTACTCCTTTAATTTCGCAATTCGTCATTGGAGTATTATTGATCACCTTTAACAACTCTTGTACCTCGAACCTAAGCTCACCTAATAAATTATTCCTTTCTTTGAAAAAGATCTTGTTGGTTGTTCGGAATTCACAAATGAATGCTCTCATCTCTTCATGTTCTCGTTTTCCTTCGTCAACAAATTTGTATAGCATTTCTTCCATAGTTAACCTTCTTTCCGGGTAGGTAAAATGATATGGACGAAGTCCTGATGCTGCTCCTGAAAAGTAAGACATGATTCAAAGTAAAGCTATTCTAGAAAAATAAACTTGCAAAGATATTTAAAAACTGATTAACCAATACGTCGTATTGCTAAACAGAATGGATACGCTGTATTCGTAAATAAGGTTAGATACGTCGTATTCAATAGAAGTGGATACGCCGTATCAGGTTATCGACCATAACAGTGTATTAGAAACAATTAAACAATAAAACTAATAATCAATTAAACAAACAAATATACAGAATTATACACTAATCTAAATTACACTAATCCTAAAGGTTAGATTAATCTAATGTTAAAAACTACAATACCAATAAAAATCAAGATTAAATATTCACTCCCCGGACAACGCCAAAAACTTGATGTGTCGTTGTGTGGTTGTAATTTATGTTTCTAGTTTTAAATTTATATTGTTGCCAACTTTACAAAAACTAACACTTTAACGTCCCAGTGGTACCCGTCAGATGAAGTTTCATGGTAAAGTAGGGGTGTCGATTATTAAGAGCGAAAACAATCATTCAATTATTAATATTTTTAGTTAATCTAACGTAAGTAATTCTATTCTATGCATAAACCTATTGCTAAAAACCTATGTTAATCCTAAATCTAAAGGATAAGGGGGTTTTTAGCCTGAGAGACTATCACAGGTTTTGTGGTGACTAAATTCAACTTAAGACACTAAAATACACGCAAGCAAATTAACAGAAGATAAACGAGCGGTCTAGCCAAATATAAGAAAACTGTATAACTAATTATTAATTCCTATCAGATGTTTGCGTTTGTATTTAGTGCAATAGATACTTATCTCGGAGGCGGCATATCATTTCTTAGACTTAGCGTACAATTCTTCCTAAGACCTAGATACGGAAGAATCTTCCACAATTAAAACGTATCCGCATAAAAAGCTCCTTAGTTACTAATAATAATCTAACTTAGGGATTAAATCAATTGTGATCCTGCGTTTAAACCCTATCTCAAAGAGACATTACCACTTACTGCTTAAAGGAATTCATACTCTAGTAAGTCCACTAACCAGTCTTTACCAATAAAATGAGAAACGTACTACGGTGATCCCAAGTGTCACCTCCGACCAACATAAGCTCGCAAAACTAGAGGCAAAGATAAGTTAATAATCGGGAAAAAACCAATGTATAGATGTATAAATTAATCTATATTGAGAGCCATCCTACATCCAGATTACTTGGGTCCTATCACTAGACCCCTTGAGATAAGTCGCATACAAAAGCGCTTAAACAAGTATAAACTAATAAACATAAACAAGCAATCAACGATAAATTAAGCAATCGAGATAAACAAACCAAACATTCAGATCTTCATAATAATGGCTAATACCTGAAGGTATTAGCCTTCAAACGTTATAAAGAATACAAGAGTAATAATTTAGCCAAGGTAAACTAACCGAGTTAATGAATGATACCAAAAACTGAACGATTACAAGAGTATAGGAGATTACAAGTTGTTTCCTATGGAATTAATTACGTTGCAAGACCTCTTCTGCTCTTCTTCTCCTCTAAAAATCGACTTTTATGGTTTAGGTATCGAAAATATAATTTAGCACACTTAAAACTCGTTTTTAAGTTTTCTATTTATAAGGTCTGGAAAAAGGTCAATACGACATATCGAAAGGCTTCGATACGGCGTATTGGGGGTTTCTTGAGTAGGGATCACGTTCGATATCTTCCAGAATATTTTATTTCCATAGCTTGAACACGGCGTATTGGTCTTCCCTGGATACGGCGTATTGGTCTTGTTTCCTTCGTGGTCTTTTGTGAAGTTCAGGCACAGATACGACGTATCTTCCTTGATGGATACAGCGTATTGTATCTCAGAATAGTAATCTTCAAATGTCTTTGTTTAAGCTCCAGAATGCGTGCCTTTTTTGCTTTTGCTAAATACCTTCACACCAAAGTACTCTCCATAATTACAGCAATTCTCAAATATAAACGATTAAGTAACAATTCTTTGCAATAATTATACAAAATTGGTTATTTACATGGGATAAATAATGCTATAAAAGTAACGTTATTTGATGTCATCACATTTTTACATGTCTTTGGATTAGAGAACAAATTGTTTGTGGAAAGGTAGTATCTTGACATGTTTGCAGGAATATTAACTGGCAAGGTTTTTTGCCAGAAGAATGTTAGGATTTCATTTATGTGACGACATTTACGGAATTACCATAGTTTACCATACCACCATACGCAGGGACTAGAATAGGCAATATAGTATACTAACTGTAACGTATGGTTTATAAACTAACCCCAACATGGCTTCCCATCGGAGGGGTTGAGACTCTTGTAACATTTTCACATTCCACATTATTTTACATATTTCTTTCTCTCACTACACTCTCTTACTAGAAATGGCTGTCTTGTAGTTTGAGTCTCCTCGACCACTGGATCAATGATTCTATAGATCTAACATTTGTTATCAAGAGCCCAGGTTTCATTCTTTTGGGGGCTCCCGGCCTAATTTTTAATGTCCGATCTTTGTCTTTTCGTATGTCACGATTTTGGCCACTTTAATGGTTTGTTTATGTTCATATACTCATAAGAATAACTAATTATGCCATCACGGTCCTAAATAGTATTATATTTTTTTGTGTTCATATTCTCCGTAGTATTTCTTTACTATCCATGACCCAAAAATATGCCCTTTCTCTATCTGTTTCTCTTTATTTTGTTTCTCAATAAACTGTCCAAAACAGTATTATATGCTTATTTTTCTGAAACAAGGTAATGTTTTTTCCGAGCTTTATCTCTTGTTTAAAAAAGTTTAGTATCTTATTTTCGCGAAAAGCATATTTCTGTGTTAAAGTTTCTCAAGACAGCGAAATACAGGTTTGAAAAGTTCAAGCGAAATAGGCATTTTCGATTTCAGCGAAATAAAGCAGCAAAATATGACAGCAAAATAAACAGGGTTATTTTTGGCGAAATATAACAGGTTGGTTTCCGCAAAATATCAAAAACGCGAAATAAGCAGCCCAGACCCAGATCGAGTCAACTCGGTATTTACCGAGTTGACCGAGTTAACTCGGTATTTACCGAGTTGACCGAGTTAACTCGGTATTTACCGAGTTGACTGAGTCAACTCAGTTGAGCTAACTCAGTGAGTTAAACCGGTTTTAACCGAGTCAGTTACCAAAAGAAAAGAATGACGAAGAGGTAGAAAGAACAGACTAGACAAATGATTTACCATTAACCATCTCACATATCAGCCAATATTCAACAACAAATCTGCTAATCCTATCCCATCCTCCTCATCTCAATTACTCTCATCCTCCATCAAACATCAACATCCTTTCACAAGACTCGGCACGTAAATAAAAACATGATCTCATATTTGTTGAAGCTTATGTATGAATTTTTAAAGATTATATGTGCTTAAACCATACCCATCATTAATCTATAAAAGGCATAGCCTTTCCTTTGATATACGAAAATAAAGAATGATTTATAACAAATCTGTTATAATCATTCTTTGGTTCGCTCAGATTAAACTTAAAACAAACCTACCTAGAGTACCATAATAAATTATCTTTGACACCATAATCGTTATAAATCAGTTTTTGAAATTAAGAAGACAGAAAGATCCTTAGTTAATTTTTTTCTGTTTGACTATATGAGCTTCGTAAACGAAAGATGGAGATATAAAGGAGAGATGGTAATGGATCAGTTTGGTGTATTTCTCTGATAAGTTGTCGAATCTAGTTTGTGGCTGCAAATGGTAGAGATGAGCTTGGTGGGTATAGTGAAATGGTTATTAGGTTAACTGCCCTAATGTTTAGCCTTTAGGGTATGTCTCACTTATAGTAGCATTAGGATCAGAATATTGATCGATGTTTTCATTGGAGTTCGCGTGATCCGAAAATACAAATGGTGTGAATAGGAATTTTAGTTTGGTCTGAAATAAGGTCGATGCATAACAACCTTGAGTGTTAACAGATTGTTTCAAAACAAAATCTGACTAAATTGCTTGGGACGATTTATAAGCTAAATATTGAATTTAAAGTATTAATCAAATTTTATTTTTGGTTAATGTTTAATTAAGCCAAAATTATTTTTGTGAGGTTAATAGTTAAATCTGAGGGTTAAAGTGACAAAGTGACAATTTTTAGTGACGAGATCGGGATCGATTTTTATAAAGAATTATTGGAACTTAAATTTTAATGGCTAGATTTGGTATTAATTTTTTAAGTGACTATGAAGTTGATTGGGTATCACTTATTTGAGATTGAAGTTAGATTTCATGAAGGCGTGCTCTTATTTTATCTTGAAGTCGGGGTTGGTTGGATGCATGACTTTAATGATAACTTGCTCAGGCTTATGATTTAAGATGAAAACTTGGGGTTATCTAGTTACCAGCAGTCGGGGTGGATGGTTGAAGACCTGGATAACTATCACTTAAAGGAGTAACGTTGTAGTGCTCATTGTCCCACAGTCGAAGAGAGATTAGGAACTCGTCAAGAGTGATGAAAGTCTCATACTTTGTCTGGTGAGTATTGAGTACTTAGAGATTTGTTTTGTACCACAAACTCTCCACAGCGTTCTTCCAACATTAGTGCAAGCTTAAGCCACAAGAACGGGGAATTCTTCTTCAGTTTCAAGTTTGGTATATCGGGTTTACTCCATCAGTGGTTACTTCAAATAGCCTACAAAGGGGTTGGTAAAAAGATAGTCAGAGAGAGTTTATGAGAAAAGACTTGATTAGCAGTTGTTTCTCACGAGATAGATGTTTGAGCCTCATTATTCTCAAAACAAGTATTCAAGTATATCTGCGTACAAAGTTTTGCTGATTCTGAGGTATCACAACCAATAAAGGGGAATGAGTGGATACACCAGAACGCACAACAAGTACACATGATAGATGTAACACCCCGAAACTGATTTTTAAGTATTTAATTACGATAATGCCATAGAATGAGTTTGACTATGACTTTTATAAGGTTGAAGACGTTATGTGATTGGTTAGTCAAACCCAATCGTCAAATAATAAGTATAAATATTATGTAAATGGGTTTAGAAAGATTAATCTGTCACATTTATAAAAGATATAGACTTAAAGGATTAAAGTTGTCAAGTGGTAAATGTGTTATATAAGTTAATGTGGCCAAATGAGAAATGATAAGACTTGAGGGACAATTCTTGCCAAATGGTGATACTTGCATAAATTAGTATCTGAAACTTCCATAAAGTTCCAGATTATTAGAGTGTGTGTAGGTGTGTGTCGTCACAGAGAAGAAGAAAAGAGAGGGAAAAAGATGAGGAATTGCTAGTGATGATTTGAAGGCAAATTGAGGTCCTAAATCAAGATATAAGTTTTTTTTCAATGATGCCTTCAAGGTAAAACCCTAAAGGATTGGAGTAGTTCCTAAAGGATTGTCTCTACGGGTTGTTCTAAGCGGCATCTTACTCTTAAAGTTGAGGTAAACAAAAGGGTTTATATGGGTTTAACTAACCATTGTAAGTTATTCCAATAAGCAACATAAAAGGCGATTGGGTGTAATCCTAAAATTACCAATTACAAAAAAACAAGTACTAACCATCAAAATCCATAGTACTTATCATTGCTGCTCGAATAGAAATACCAACCCGAAGTAGTAAAGTCTACTACAAACACCGACACACTCAAATTTTTGTAGAAGTTGAGTAAACATTTAGAAACGATAAGGTTAAAATCCCCTCACAATATCTCACAAAGGGTTATTGTGTGCAGCGTTCTAGTATCAAGCTCATTTCACAAAAAAAGTATGCATAATTTTTTACAATTGAGCATAATTTAAAAAACAATTTAGTGTAAAAAATAGGACAAAAAGTAAACATTCTAATTCCACGCGCCTCCCCCCCCACCGCTACATTATACAACGTCCTCGCGTTGTAAAATAAAACATTAAAATATAATACTGAAATTGAAAGAATTAGAATGAGAAACTCCCCTAAAATTTTGCATTGGTAGATTCTCCATGTTGAGTTTAATAGATGCAAATTGAGTTGAACACCGTTGCTTAAAGTTTCGAAGACTCCAACACTTCAAGATCTTCCATAAAAATTGTAAAATTCTCCACCAGATTTTGTTCTATATTGTCTTTCACGAGGTCTATATTAAACATATGGAAAAACTTTTATTCCAATCTTGGTACATACGGTTTAAATTTAAAACTAAAACAACAACAAACTAAATACAGGTCCGTCTAGTAATACTCCGAATCATGTGCATGAATACGCCTTATTTCCTAACTGACATAAATATTTTTAAAGTGCTAAAAAGTACAGACAGATATTCTTCCAGACAATCAATACTTCGTATGGAAATGGAGCAGATACTCTATTGATGTCTGGGAAAGACAGACCTACTATAAAATTCAAACACAATCTGGGTTTCTCGTCGTGAAGCACTTTTGTTTACAGCGAAGTCTTTAAGTTAGACTTTTCTTCAGCTTCTCCTCTCATTCCATCTCATGCACACTAGTGTTCCTCACGACCGCATTGAGCCATTCTTCCGTCTTCACATCTCGAATGTAATCAGGTCCTAAGTTTAATAATCCTTTGTAGAACCCCTTTAACTTTTGGTATGCATGCGAGATTCCATTCATCTCGTCTTTCTCACATACCTTCAGTAATGGTGGGATTTTGTTGCATTGTTCATTAGTATGATGTTTAAACCTCGGATGTAATCCGCAACTATTTGGTAAGTTCAATCATATCATCACGTATGTGTAAACGGTAATCAACCCTTCGAACTGTTTTGTTTTAATTCCAAGCTTCTCTTAGAAATGGTTCGCCAAAAAATAAGCATCGCCCAATCCTTCATCACGATAAGCTCCATATTTCTAAAACTCGCAAAATCCATCAAACCAAAGTTCCAACAAAAATAGGCATATTCATTAAAGCTCCTACAACATTATTCCCTTGTATACCATCTTATCTTTCATTATAGAATTATGAAACTTCTTGGACATCACATTGACATACAATAATGGGAAAAAGTTAGTGTGCGTAAATTCATATCCTATCAAGCATGAAAATTTTAAGTTGTGAGCACAATCTATAATGATCTTCTTATCATAGTTACAATAACTAGGGTAATTCATCATTCCAGCATCAAGTTCCGTCATCCCTAGTTTTAAAATTCCACAAATACATCACCTTCCAACAAAGTGTATTAAATTATCACCTTGATTCTCTTTCTCCTAACGCAAATGGTTCATTTAATCGTCATTTAATTTGAATGTATCATCTAAGAAAGGTACTAATGATCTAATAAACCCCACAGAGTCGCTCTCTCATAAGCCTAGATTTTAAATACAATTCCATTTCTTTCTCATCAACTTAGCATGTGAGATAACACCCTCTTAAATTTAACTACTAGAAGGGTTGAACACTTTGAAAACAATCCTTTTCTTCCCCTGACTCTTACTAGAATCGTTCTCTTATAAACATCAACTTTTAGCACGTAAAGACGGTAACAAAAATGGTCTATCTTCGTCGATCAAGCGGCACTTCAAAATCCTCGGTTGGCATATCTAGAATTATAAAGTCAACTGAAGAAAAACAATTTACTAATTCCTACTATAACGTTTTTTATTCAAATCCAATTGGCTATTTCACTAACCTAAGTCTGCTAATTCAACTGTTAACTTAGTGTTGAGCTAAATCGCCTAATCCTATAATGAAGATGAGGTCCGATAGAGGCATAACACTAACGCATTGCTCCTAAGTCAACAAGGCAATATCAAAGCATACCATTATTAATAATGCATGTAAAGTGAAACTCCTTGGGTCTTCCTCCTTTTCTGGGTCTGTAATTATAAAAATGTGAAGCTTCAGATTAAGCATCCCGAATAATTGTGGTCCAGATGATCCCTTATTTTTCTTCACAGTAGTCAACCATTAAACGACTTAGAAACGAATCACATTTATTCTCGTCTCATACATAAGTGTAAGGTTCTGTTCTAGGGATACGTCGTAATTGTGGAAGATCCAATACGGCGTATCGGTCATTAATCATCTTCAATAGTATTGACATCGACTTGACATGATCTCCACGGTTTTGATTAAGTAAGCTAGGTAGACTTCCAAATACCTCTACCTGTATACCATTGCTCATTTGCTTGATTTGATTTCTAAAGTTTTAAATAGACGCTCCTTGGAATCTAATGGCACATTCGTCGACAGCTAGATTTTTTTAATCAAATTGGAGTTTTCTTCGTGTCTCTTTGCTGATTCACTCATGAATTTGCTCAGGGTATCTTCCATATATTGCCTTCGTTCTTGGGATGACGGCATCACATTAAACCTTTTGAATAGAATCCTGGAGCTGCTGCTCTATATCCCCCTCCTTGAAAAGGTCCACCAAATTGCGTGTAGTAAGCTTCTTCTAGGGTTTTCCCATATCAGAAAAGTGTAAGTGTAAAGTTTTTTAAAAAAAATTTGAAAAATGTTTTAATACAATGTAAAGTATATGGTATAATATTTGAATATGTAAGTGATGTAAGATGTATATGATTGATGTGTCGTTGTGTGGTGTATATTTTTATGATTCAAGTTTTAAATTTATATTTTGCCGACTTAACCAAAAACAACACTCTAAAAACTTACAGATGTACCGGTCGTTAGGATAGATACGTGATAAGTAGGTGTCGAACACGTATAAACGGGTAAATCTCTCAAGTTATTTATATTTTTGGTTATATAAACTAAGTTACAATCTAATCTACTGTCAAACCTATGCTAATCCTATGTTAGTTCAATCCTATCCTAGATTCTAACAGTAAAAGGGTGGGTTTCACTGCCTGAGAGACAGGCACGTAGGTTTCGGTTAGAGACTACAATCAATTCAAGAAACTTAACGCTACGCAAGCAAATAACAAAAGATAAAAGATTGTCGACCTTATGATAGAAAAACGTATTAGCCATTATTAATACCAATAGAAGATTGGGCTTGTTTATTCACAGTGCAATGATTACTTATCTCGTAAGAGGTATATCCTTCTTTGACTTAGGCGACTTCATCTAACCCTATACAGGATTAATTCTGTCACAATTAAAGCATCCGCATAAAACATCCTTATATATTGATTATAATTCATCTTAGGGATTAAATCAATGGTGATCTTGTTAAACCTAAGCTCATAGAGACTTTACCCACTTACTGCTTAATGACAATTTTAAACACTAGTAGTCTTCCTTGCCGACTGAACCAATGAATTAAGAGACATTACTTTTATGAATATTATCTAATAGATGTCATCCACTAATCAACATGTTTAATAAACCAAGCAGAGCATTTTTCGTTAACTAGTTAAGCAGAAGCATATCCTTAGCACGATTTTAGAAGGCCAAAACTTGTGAACCTATGATTCTAAAATATATAAACTCATAAGGAGAGCATCCCGACTCTAGATTACTGGAACCGTATCACTAGATTCCAGTTGAATTGACAGTCGTATAACAAAAAGCACATATTAAAAAATTAAACAAGCTATATAATTGATAAACATAAACAAGCAAACAACGATAAATTCAAGCATTCAAGATATAAACAGACCAAAACATTCAGATCTTCATAATAATGGCTAAATACCAAGGTATTCAGCCTTAAAACATCATAATTTATACAAGAGTAAATGTTTTTAAGCCAGAGGAAAACTAACCAGTAAACGAATGAATACCAAAACAACTGAACGATTGACAAAAGTATAAAAGAAATAACAACGTTTTCTTCTATGATTGGAATGCATTGCCAAGACCTCTTCTACTCTTTTCCTCTCCTAAAAATCGGACATATGTGGTTTAGGTATCTGAGAATATTGATTTAGGCACACTTAAAACTCTTTTCTGAGTTATCGATTTATACTGTCTGGAAGTCGTTCGATACCGGCTATCCAACGGTTTTGGATACCGCGTATTGGGAGTTTTCTGGAAGTATGGGGGAGGACCACGCTTGATATCTCCAAAATAATTTATCCTATAAAGCTTGAATAAACGGCTGTATTTCCTTTCCCGTTTTCCTGGATACGGTCCGTTTGATCTCTGTTCCTTTGTGGTCTTCGGGTGATGCAGTGCTGAAACGCCGTATCTTCCTTGATGTATATGGGCTATTGGTAGACAAATCATTAATCTTTCAAAATGTACTTCGTTTAACCCAGAATGCCGCACTGTGCTAATATTTACCCCAAAGTACTCCCATAATTTACTGTGTTTCTCTAATAAAAACCTATAGAAGTATACTTGCTGTTTGCAATAATTATAACAAGAGATGGGTTAATTAAAATTGGGATAGATGATGCTATAAAAAAAGACGTTATTGAGTTGTCATCAATGATGATACGATTTTAAGAATGCTTGACGCTAAAGATTAAATCATAGATAGCATTTAATAAGTACTTACGAAAGTATGAAAGTATAAGCAAGATAAAGTAGAAATATGTTTTAACATTATGAAAAAGTTGCTTAACGAAGAATTATTGTATTGAGAGTAAGCGCTTATATGAATTACCAATAAAAGGTTGAGGTATGATAAGTCATATAATGTAGAAAACATAAAAAAAGTATAATGTGATGGTATGATGTGATTAAGTACAAGACGTATATAAATGATAAAGAATGAATGCAATCTCGTTGATATATGAAAGAGATGTATGATAAGTAAAATGAATAAATGAATGTAACTTGAACCTAAATCAAATAATAAATGATAAAGAATGAGGTATTTATAAATGGGAAAGAGTTTGAATGAAATAAAGGAATACACAGGTACAAAGAATTTTGATCATGAGTTCAACATGGAGTTGACAAGAAAACAAGAAATGCATATGAATATATAATACATAAGAATGACAAGTATCATTTGGATCTTGTGTAATATAAAGAAAAAAGATAAAGTGTGAAGTAGAATGGATTAAGATAATAAAAGTGGAAAAGAAAGAGTCCTCATGATTATAAAGGTTAGTGGAACGACAAAAAGGGTAAAAGAATGATAAAATAAAACATAGACTTGGTTTTTCCAATGCTTCACAAAATTTGATGATACACCACAAGGGTATCGATAATGGGACGAATCCCTACGTGAGAAATACAAAAAGAAGTAAATGTAAAGACACACCGCAAGGTTGATGATACAATCAGAGGGTAAGTAATATGGACGCGAGTCCCACAGGGGGAAAGCTAAGTTTCCTTCAGGAAAAGTTAAGGAGATTGGATCCAAGACTACAAAAGATTATATTGAAAATAAATGAGATTAATGGAAATTAATGAATATTTAAGCAAGTTTCGTAGTGTTTAATTCGGTGAGTGTATAAGTAGATGATTTCATGGTCCATCCTATATTTGAATGAGATTTAGTATGCCTCATCATTAAATAGAGAGGTGAGGGAAAAGTGAAATCACCGACCATAAAGTTTTAAATTTCTTATTGCATTACTTGAGGACCTTCTTAAAGTTAACAATAAAGAAGTATAGATGAATGGGCTTGTGTGTTCTCGGTATAAAAAGAGAGGGGTTAAAGAAGTAGAAGATAAGAGTCTAGAATTAGTTAGACGTCGTAGGAAATAAGATAGATGAAATAAGAAATTGAGTATGACTTTTACTAGAGACCTTAGGAGAAAGTTAAGTTTTAGGAGTATAGGTTAAAAGATATAAGTATAAATTGATGTTATATTATGCCTTATGGCATGGTGTAATGATTATGGTGGTCGCTAAGTATTATTAGCACCCTAATGTGATTGTAGAAGGTATAAGACAAAGTATTAGTTGAAGTTTAAATTTATGATGACAAAAGTATTAAATTTTCTAATTCCTATAGTGACCCGTTTGATGAAAAATTCACTAAAAAGATGGTGTAAAGAAACACAGAGAGAAAATAAAAATATAAAAGGAATGTAAGAAGATCACGTGTTATAAACAAGAAAGTATTTACTACATACATTAGACTATATTATACTCGCAAGATAATGTCCATTTCTCCAGTGACGTGTACTTTTTGAGAAAAAATTAGAAAAGAAATGAATGCGAACATAATGATATAGAGAAACAGTTACTAAAATAATAGAATCGAAAATGGTAAATGTCACCTAGATGACGGTTGTCATTAGAAAAAGTGTAAGTATGATAGGAATAAGCGAGACATAGAACGTGATAAGGATAATTAGAGGTATAATAGCATGGCTAGAGTTGCAAAACCATGTAGGTTAATGCAACTAGTTAAGTATATTTTTGAGAATGCTAAGATGTAATGTGAGGTCAATGTGACCAAGTCTTGATTAATATTAGAAGAAGAGATTTCGGGGATGAAATCTAAATAAGGAGGATAGATTTGTAACACCCCAAAATCGGGTTTTAAGTATTTTATAACGAAAAGGCCATTAGAATAGCTTGATTGTAACTTTTATAAGTTTGAAGACGTTATGTGATTGGTTAGTCAAACCCAATAGTCAAACTATAAGTATAAATATTATGTAAATGGTTTTAGAAAATACCATGTGCCTCAACTAGAAAGAATATGATTTAAGGGACTAAAGTTACTAAGTGGTAAATGAGTTATATACGTTAATGTGGCCAAATATAAAAAAATAAGACTTGAGGGACAATTCTTGCCAAATGGTGATACTTGCATAAATTAATATTCTAAAATTCCATAAACGTTCTAGATTATCTCGAAGAGTGTGTAGGGTGTGTGACACAGGAAGAATGAAAGCAGAGAAGAAGGATCAAGCAATTGCTAGTGATGTTTTTGAAGGTGATTGATGGTCCCAAATCAAGCAATAAGTTATATTAATGATCCTTCAAGATATAGTCATCTTTATTTGAGTTAATTGAAGATTAAGATTAGGTTTCATAATATAATTTGAGGGTTTTAGGTAATTGTGATCTATTATAAGTATTGTCGATTTTATTAATTAAGGGTCTAGGTTTATAACTAAAGATTACGTGTAACAGAATTAGAGTTTTTCTCTCATATGTAAGACTATGATCATATGATGATTAAGATGGAAATAGGGTAAGTTAAATGGATTGAATAAACCCTGTTTTTTGATATTGTTTTTTGTTTTATGTTATAATAGGTATTTTGTAATGATTATTGGTGTAGAATAAAGTTTGATGATAGATGGCTGTTGTTGATGTTTCTTGCTTGGATTCAAGGTATAGCAATTAGACTATAACAATGATGTTATATTCGAGTTATCTCACTTGGAGTGAATGTTATGTGTTTTATGTTTGTATTGATAAAAGTATGGAAAGCTAAAATTAGGATGGTTTGACTAGAATTCTTCATCTTTATCTTGTTTCCTTTATATCATATATTGTTTCCTTTTGTATCATCAAATCAATAATTCCCAACAAAGTGTCAAAATGCGTTTTTGAGTGACCAAGTAAAAGAAGTTGTCCGGCTTCTCACCAGCCGCCCGGCTGGTTTGGTCTGGCAGAATTTGGTTGATCTTGTTTATGTTTCGTAAAAACCAAACTGTAAGGAGCTAGAAGGCGTGCCACCCGCCGTTTCGAAGATAATTGAGTCTAGTTTTATTTAGTAATACTTTCAAGAAGTGAATGGTAATTAATTTTATTCAGTTTATAAAAGAATGACACAAGGTCATTTTCGGGTCATGCGTATGAGTAACAGTTTTAAATTTTGGTCAAATGAAAGGGCCAGGAAAGGGGCGTTTCAACTTGGTATCAGAGCTTCGGTCTAAGAGAAGTAGGTTTAAACTATAGGTTGCCTTAAACTTAGACCATTCGTAGATGCATTTTCCGTAAGTATAAGCAGTGAAGAATGCGAATGCCTTAGTTATAAGGTAGATTAAGTGCTTGCGATAATTAGAATGATAATGCTTAGATATAGAATGATTATGAAATGTGATAAATATATTTTTCCATAGACTAAAGGATTATGAATGCGGCTAGAAATGTGAAACACTTATCGGAAAAGTGTTAAGTATAGAAGTATATGTTTATGTAATGTAAAGTCTATAGTAGGTTATTTAAATATGTAAGTGATGTAAGATGTGTATGATGGTATGAGTTTAAGAAATGCTTGAGCTAAGATAATTGCATAGGATTGCATTTTGATAAGTAATGACGAAAGTATGTAAGTATGAGCTAGGTAATGTGAAGATGTTTGAATTATGAAAGAGTTGCTTAATGAAGAATTATTGTATTGAGAGTAAGCGCTTATATGAATTACCAATAAAGGGTTGAAGTATGATAAGCCATATAATGTAAAAAAACATAATAAAGTATAATGTGATGGTATGGTGTAATTAAGTACGAGACGTATATGAGTGATAAAGAATGAATGCAATCTCGTTGATACATGAAAGAGATGTATGATAAGTAAAATAGATAGACGAGTGTACCTTAAGGTAAACCATACGAATGAATGATAAAGAATGAGGTTTATATACGTGAAAGAGTTTAATGAAATAAAGGATATATTGGTATAAAATTTGATCATGAGTTCAACGTGGAGTTGACAAGAAAACAAGAAATGCATATGTATATGAAATACATGAGAATGACGAGTATCATTTGGATCTTGTGTAATATAAAGAAAGATGATAAAGTGTGAAGTCGAATTGTTTAAGGAAATAAAAGTGGAAATGAAAAAGTATGTGATTAGACGGGTATCTAGATGACAAAAAGGGTAAAGAACGATAAATTAAACATAGCTTGGGTTCATTACTCGGTAAAGGTTGGTGATACCACAAGGGTATCAATAATGGGAAAATCCCTATGAGGAGAAAGCCAAATGATGAAATGTAAAGACTAACGCAAGGTTGGTGATACCACAAGGGTATCAATAATGGGAAAATCCCTATGAGGAGAAAGCCAAATGATGAAATGTAAAGACTAACGCAAGGTTGGTGATACCACAAGGGTATCGATAATGGGTGAATCCCTATAGGGAGAAAGCCAAGTTTCCTTCGGAAAAAAGTTAAGGAGATTGGATCCAAGACTACAAAAGATGATATTAAAAATGAATGAGTTATTAATATGAGATTAATGAAAAGAAATAAAGACTTAAGTGTGTATGAATGTTATGTCAGAAGTGTATAAGTAGAATGGTTTATAATCTCATTATTTAAATGGATTGGGATGCATCTTCATTTAAATAACGAAATTATAAATCACCGAACCATAAGTTTATATTTCTTTATTTGCATTGATCAGTTGCTTCTCAATGTAAATAAAGAAGTATAAATGAGTGGGCTTATGTATTCTCGGCATAGCATGGGAGGGATTAAGGAAGGAGAAAATAAGATTCTATAATTAGGTAGACGTCGTAGGAAATAAGATAGGCAAATTAAGAGTTAGAATGTGACTTTTAGTAAGAGACTTTAGGAGAAAGTTAAGTTTTAGGCGTTAAGAGTATAGGACCAAAGATGAAAGTTGAATTGATGTTATAGTATGCCTTATGGCATGGTATCAATGTAAGTAATGACTATAGTGGTCGCTAAGATGTTTTTTGCCCCTATGTAGAAATGTGGAACAGTAATTAGTTGAAGTTTGAATTTACGAAGTCAAAAGTATTGAATTCTCTCAAGTGACTTATAGTCCTTGACGAAAATTCTTAGAAAGAAGTAAAGAAAACGAGATGTTATAGTGAAAGTGTGAAAGGAATAGTAGAATAACTATGGTAGAACGCGAAAGTATTAGTTAATGTTTGACTTATGTAAATTCAAATAGTAAATTTTCCAAGTGACATGTAGTCCTTGTGAAAAATTTTAGATGAGAAATAAGTAAAGAAAAAAAAAAAAACATACGATTGAAGTGAAAAAGTTAATAAAATGATAGATTGGTAATGGTAAAATGTCACTTAAATGACGTTTGTCCTCAAAAAAGAGTGTAAGTATGATAGGAATAAGAGAAATAGGACATGTACTAGGATTAATGTGATAGGAGGATCATTTTGGTCCCCTATTTTTGTCCCCTAACCGATTGGCATACACAAGGTGAGTGAGTGTGTGTGTAATCCTTGTATACATAATCATTTACTTCTCATTCATTCTCATTCATTTCTTTCACACACACAAAATCATTTCTCTTGTGCTCTCTCTCTCTCTAAACCACACGGCACCAACACAAACACATACATAACCATACATTTTTCACTTTCATTCATTTACATTTGAAGATATATTGTTCGAGTTGATTGTTATTTCATTCGGGTATTTTATAAAACAACGTTTGGGTTGTTTTTCATTTTAATCATCTTTCGTCGTGTTTTCTTGTAAGTCATCTCTTCATTTTCATAAATAAGTTGTACTTTTGCATTCGTATGATCATTCCAAACAAGGTGTACAAAGCAGAGCATAAATCAGTACTTATTTTCTATAAAACTACAAGTCTCAAAATTTAATCTTTTTATTTATAAATGGAAGAGCATAAAAAGTAGTTATACTTTTGTGCATAAAAGTTCGTTGTGACTATTTTGATATATATATATATTGTTATTACTACGGCTGTATCATTTATTTAATATTTATCGTATGTTGAGTTTAAATATGGTTGGCGAAGAGATTAAGTTAGATGTTGGATTTCTTGGAAGCGTAAATTGAAAGTCGAAGAGGTTTAGGTCTAGAACGGATTTGTTGCGATATTTGAGGTGTTGTCGAAAATAGATCGGATATTCTTTCGAGTCAATAAAAGATGTACTTTTGTGAAACTGATATTTTCACGAGTCGAGGTTGATAAAAATGGAAAGTTGATATTTTTAGGAAGGTCATTCCGAAATTTCATAAACTTTATAAAAGCGTCAAAAATATACTTTTATTATCGAACTTATGATAAAATGGAGAATAACGTAAAGTGTCGAGTCTAGGTCAACATTTACTGTTATCGAGTCAACTTTGGTATGTCGGGTCACTAAAAGACAAAATACACTAAAAGACGAAATACACTAAAAGACATAATACATTAAAAGACAAATATTTTCGAAGATGTTTCAAAACGCCGAGACTTGTCAAAACTTATAACTTTCAAAAGTACGTTTGAAAAGGATACGCCGTGTCTACTCATGCTCGGATGATCAACTCTTGCGTTAAGCGTTATTCGTTGTACATCATTCTTAAACGACGACTATATGTTAGGTTGTCGCTAGGACCGTGATATCCGTCTTCATTTAACTGATTTCCTTTGATCCACAACTCGCATAAGGTGACTTCATAGCCCCACTCTTTTACTAGTTTTGAATAAATGTTTTATAACTTGGGGTGAGAAACATTGCTTATTTTTAAAACTGGACACAAGTACTATACGTGAGATTTCCCTGTTTACATGTTGCCTAAGTAGCGTTTAGACCACTATTTTCCCGAACTATCATGAACTCTTAATTTCTTGACCGGAAGACCGGTTGAGGGAGCGCGAGTGAATAAATAGATCTATTGGGACTAATTATCCCTATTCGGGTGAGTAGCGCTCACGTAGTTCGAGTTGTCCAAGGGAACTTAAAGGATTATATGTCAATGTTGAATCTATTAGTGGTCTTTGGGTCGGCACACCTGTAAAAGGGCAAGTAAAAAAAAATTATTTGGCATGTTATATGCTACGTTCAGAATTAGCTTCGGTGTCATGAGCTTAGTGCAACGTAAATACCTCTTTATGTGAAGTTGTATCTGTTATAACTGTCACATACGTTTTGAAATCTTGTGGTCTACTATATCAACATTTGAACTAAACCTATGAATTCACCAACTTTATGTTGACGTTTTAAGCATGTTTTTCTAGGTGCTTGGGAGCATGGATTACCGTTGCTTGACTTATTTGAAAGATCTATTTGCCTGTACCGGTTTACTAGAGATTTATCTATGTCTTTAAATACTGCTGTTGAACTCATTTAAGCTTCTGCATATTGTCATTTAAACCCTTTAAATTTGATCGATGTAAAACTTATTATTATTATAAATTTACGCAACGGTGTTTATTTTCAAAACGTACCCTTAGAGGTTGTTCTTTATGCTTTGTACTTAAGATATCCAAGAGCGTCACGCCTTCGAACATGTATTCCGTCCAAGGCCAGTTTGGGGGTGTGACAGTTAGGTATCAAGAGCCAAGGTTATAGAGAACCCGGTAGTATAAACTAGGTTTGGACTATAACCAGAATGTGATCCTACGTAATTATGTACCTTACTGATTTTAAACATAATACGTACGCACAATAACACTACTAGATAATATATACGTATTAATTACTAAGTATTCTAATATTACTATAAGAGTATTCCCTAAGTTCATCCCATCATGCCGTATCGATGACCCGCGCATCATCAAACGTTTCATTTTGCATTCATTCAGTTACCCAGTCACCCATTCATATGTCCGCATCAGCATGGGTTGATATAAATAAGATTTATGATAAACATTGGCTTGTGCAAGGTCATGACTATTCGTTATCTTGATTTTCTTCGGACTCATCTGAGGTAGCGTGGGGAACACCAGCTGGAACGAGTTATCTTGTACGGTACGCATCCCTCCACTATTCCCGACACCACAACACCAGTGATTACACCACCCACACTCAACTGAACACTATAATGATACCCACAGAGACACCTATCATATCACCTACTATACCACCATCCCCAGATTATACACCAGCGTCTCCTGATTACTCACCTGCATCTGATTCTTCATCGAGACACTCATTGCCGAATCATTTTTCTCACGATTTACCGAGTACTTCTGTGGGAACATCTAGCAAGAGACGTAGGTCCCCTATGGCATCTGTACCTGCATTACCACTTGTATCCAGAGCTTTATCTCATGTCCGTGCTGATTTGATACCATCGCCTAAGAGGGTTAGGGATTTTGGTTATTTGGCAGATGTAGAGGTAGATCCTAGTAAGGTTAGATTGGGAGTTGACATTGAGGATGAGAGTTTTGAGCAGTCTAGGTCTAGAGGGACTAATTTAGAGGTGGATAATGATGTTGAGAGGAGTGAGGAGCCTCACTTAGTGCCCGAGATTGATCCGGTTAAGGAGGTCATTGAGGCTTGTTTTGATTTTACTGATATTATTAGAGCTAGCGGAGTTGATGTTAGGGTTGAGGCTGTGACTGTTGCCCGGGATGATGTTGAGACGAATGCGAGAGACCCGATTGTGGTTAGTGACGATGGAGATACACCTCCTATGGTACCGGAGGTTATCCCTGAGTCTGCTCAGGAGGAGAGAGCTATGGAGGGTACGTATGAGACATTGGTAGATTTGGTTCGGAGGTTCCATGATCACACAGAGGCTATCCCAGTCCATCGCATATAGGTTATTGAGGGCGTCCAGAGGGAGCAGGGACATAGGTTTGTTGGGGTTCAGTCGGCAGTCACTGCTTTGACTGAGAGGATTGCTGAGTTGGAGGGGGATAACATGAGGCTCAGAGGCACCATGAGTGTTGAGAGTCAGAAAGTTGACCGACTCCAGCACGGCATGTCACGTATGTAGAGAAAGCTGAGGCAGATATGACGACTTTGATTTTATGATCGAGTGAGAGTTGGCAGACTCGAGGCGTGTGCTAGGAAGCACATGGGCTATCGTCCTTAGATGTGTTTATTAGTGTTATCGATCAGTAGTGTCTAGTAGCGACCGTATTGTTAGAAACTCATATTTCTTGTATTTTGAAACCAAATGTGACGTAATCACTAATGTTCGATGATATGAAATTGGTATTTATCTATGATATGATGTCATGATTTGATTTAGTTATACTTTTGCGTCATGCATTATGAGATTTCCATGAATATATTTCAATCATGTATTTTCTATGTGAATTAACCGTAAATTTTATTTAACACCGTTAGTAATCTCGCATCGCCTAGAAATCTCATCGAGTGTTACGTTGTTATGTTGTAGGAAGATGCCTAACACCCGATCTGGAGCGTCCATGACTCATGAGGAGGTTGAAGAATTGGTTACCCGCCGAGTAGCTGAAGAGATGGAGGCTCGTAAAGCCGCAAGGACCCTTGAACCCTTGAATGAGAATGGGGATGAACAAGAAGATGAGAATGGAGGAAATGGGAATAGAGGTAACGGAGGAAATGGAAATAGAGGAAATGAAGGAAATGGAAATAGAGGGAATGGAGAAAACCGAAATGGAAATAGAAATGGGAATCATGGTATGAACTATGGAGGTTTCATGCCAGTGGCTAGAGAGTGCACTTTCTAAGACTTCTTGAAGTGCAAGCCACATAATTTCTCAGGAACTGAAGGCGTTATCGGATTAACCTGTTGGTTCGAGAAAATGGAGACTGTGTTTAATATCAGTAATTGTCCATCGAAGTACCAAGTGAAATATGCTACATGCATACTGCAGGACAATGCTTTGACTTGGTGGAACTCTCATAAGAGAACAATTGATGTTGATGTTGCATATGCCATGAATTGGGTTGGACTTTTGAAGTTGATGACTGAGGTGTATTATCCAAGGAACGAGATTCAGAAGATGGAGACTAAACTATAGAATCTGACAGTGAAAGGAAACGACTTGACTGCTTACACTCAAAGGTTTCAGGAGTTGATTTTATTGTGTACTAGAATGGTCCCTGATGAAGAGGACAGAGTGGAGAGGTTTATTAGAGGATTACCGGACAACATTCAGGGAAATGTGATTGCTGCGAATCCGGCTAGACTCCAAGATGCTGTACGCATTGCTAACCAATTGATGGACAAGAAGCTCCAGGGTTATGCTGCAAGGAGTGCTAAGAATAAGAGGAGAATGGAAAGTAACCCAAGGGATAACCATGGACAAAAATTGCCATTCAAGAGACAAAATATTAGAGGGCAGAATGTGGCCAGAGCTTACACGGCTGGGAACAATGAAAGAAAAGGGTATGTTGGGTTTCTCCCCTACTGCAACAAGTGTAGGTTACACCATGAAGGGTTGTGTACTATAAGGTGTAGAAACTATAAGAAGGTTGGGCACCTGACTAGGGATTGTAGGGTTACTATTACCAGAAACACTCAGGGAGCTACAGTTGGAAATTAGCAAGGTATTGGTTGTTATGAGTGTGGGAGACCGGGACATTTCAAGAAGGATTGTACTAAGTTGAGGAGTCAAAACCATGGAAACCAGGAAAGAAACAAGACTGGAAACAAGACTGGAAACCAGACTGGAGGTAACGAAGCTACAGCAAAAGCTTACGCCATTGGTGGAGGAGGAACAAACCCTGATTCCAACGTTGTCACGGGTATGTTTCTTCTCAATAACTGTTATGCTTCTATGTTATTCGATTCGGGCGCCGATAGAAGTTTTGTGTCGTCTACCTTTAGTTCTTTGCTTGATGTTGCACCATCTACTTTAGACACTAGATATGCCGTAGAACTTGCCGATGGAAGAATTTTAGAAACAAATGTTGTTCTTAGAGGTTGCACGTTAGGATTATTAGGTCATCCGTTCGACATAGATCTAATGCCCGTAGAACTTGGTAGTTTCGACGTCATCATTGGTATGGATTGGTTGGCGAAGTACCATACGTTGATCGTTTGTGACGAGAAAGTCATCCGTATTCCTTATGGTGATGAGGTGTTGATAGTCCGAGGTGATAATTTCGACGGCGGAAGTAAGCTGAACATCATATCGTGTACGAGGACCCAGAAGTATATTCAGAAAGGATGTCAAGTCTACCTAGCGCAAGTTACATCCAAGAAGGCTGAGGATAAGTCAAAGGAGAAGCGACTTGAGGACGTGCCAATCATACGAGAATTTCTGGAAGTCTTTTCAGAAGACTTGCCTAGACTGCCGCCTACTCGACAAGTTGAATTTCAAATCGACTTAGTCCCCGGTGCTACACCTGTAGCATGAGCCCCGTATCGATTAGCACCAGCCAAAATGAAAGAGTTATCCACTTAGCTGCAAGAACTTTCTGACAGAGGATTTATAAGACCTAGTTCCTCACCCTGGGGAGCACCGGTTTTGTTTGTCAAGAAGAAAGATGGTTCTTTTCGGATGTGTATCAACTACCGTGAACTAAACAAGCTTACTGTGAAGAATCGATACCCACTTCCGAGAATCGACGATTTGTTTGATCAATTGCAAGGATTAAGAGTCTACTCCAAGATCGACCTGAGATCTGGTTATCACCAACTCGGAGTTTGAGAGGAAGACATTCCTAAGACCGCATTTAGGAATCGCTATGGTCACTACGAGTTCCAAGTAATGCCGTTTGGTTTGACTAACACACCAGCAGTATTCATGGACTTGATGAATTGGGTGTGCAAACCGTATCTGGATAGATTCGTGATTGTATTTATCGATGATATTTTGATCTACTCCAAGAGTAGAAAGTAGCACGAAGGACACCTTAAGTTGATTTTGAAGTTATTAAAGGAGGAGGAATTGTACGCCAAGTTCTCGAAGTGTGAGTTTTGGCTGTCGAATGTATAATTTCTTGGTCACGTGATTGATAGTGAAGGCATTCACATTGATCTCGCTAAGATTGAGGCAATCAAGGATTGGACGTCACCCAAGACACCAACCGAGATCCGTTAATTTTTAGGTTTGGTTGGTTACTACCGACGATTTATCGAAGGTTTTTCAAAAATCGCTAGACCTATGACGAAACTGACTCAGAAACGTGTGAAGTTTGATTGGGGAGAAAAGGCAGAGGCTGCATTTTAGTTGTTAAAGCAGAAATTGAGTAGTGCGCCGATATTGGCCTTACCAGAGGGAAGTGAGAACTTCATGGTATATTGCGATGCCTCGCATAAAGGGTTAGGCGCGGTTTTGATGCAGAGGGAGAAGGTCATAGCTTATGCATCCTGCCAACTCAAGGTTCATGAGAAGAACTATACTACACATGACTTAGAGCTAGGTGCAGTAGTGTTTGCCTTAAAGATGTGAAGACATTATCTGTACGGTACAAGGTGCGTTGTGTTCACTAATCACAAGAGTTTACAACACATTCTTGATCAGAAGGAGCTGAATATGAGACGATGACGTTGGTTAGAGTTGTTGAGTGACTACGACTGTGAGATTCGATATCATCCAGGGAAGGCGAACGTGGTGGCTGATGCCCTGAGCCGAAAGGAGAGAAATAAGCCGCTACGAGTTCGAGCCTTAGTTATGACTATATGGTTAAACCTTCCTAAGCAGATTTTGAGTGCTCAATCGGAAGCCAAAAAAGAATAGAACTTCATCAACGAAGATTTGCATGGCATGATAAACAAGTTAGAACCTCGTGCTGACAGAACGTTATGTTTGAACAATCGAAGTTGGATTCCATGTTTCAGAGAGTTGAGGGCCTTGATTATGCATGTGTCGCATAAGTCAAAGTATTCCATCCATCCTGGATCGGATAAGATATATCAGGACCTTAAGAAGCTGTATTGGTGGCCCAACATGAAAGCAGAAATTGCCACTGATGTAAGCAAGTGTCTAACATGTGCCAAGGTTAAGATAGAATAACAGAAACCATTAGGTTTGTTGGTTAAATCGGAGATCCCACAATGGAAATGGGAGAATATAACAATGGACTTTGTGATTAAATTGCCAAAGACGGCAGCTGGTCAAGACACGAATTAGGTAATCGTTAATCGTCTCCCTAAGTCTGCTCATTTCTTGCCTATGCGAGAAGATAACACATTAGAAAAGTTGACGAGACTGTACTTGAAGGAAGTAGTCTCAAAGCATGGAGTGCCAAGTTCGATCATATCTGATAGCGATGGGAAATTTACTTCACATTTTTGGAAGTCCCTTAATAAAGAATTAGGTACTCGATTGGATATGAGTACAACGTACCATCCAGAGACCGATGGTTAAAGTGAGAGAACCATTCAAACATTGGAATACATGTTGCGTGCCTGTGTACTCGACTTTAGAAAAGGTTGGGATAAACACTTACCGTTGGTAGAATTTTCGTACAATAACAGTTACCATACCAGCATTAAGGTTTCTCCATTTGAGGAGTTGTATGGGCGCAAGTGTCGATCACCTATCTGCTGGGCTGAAGTTGAAGATAGTCAGCTCACTGGCCCAGAGATCATCCATGAGACAACCGAGAAGATCGTTCAAATCAAGAGCCGTATCCAAGCCGCCCGTGATCGTCAAAAGAGTTATGCCGACGTACGACGAAAACCTCTTAAGTTTCAAGTAGGAGATAAGGTCATGTTGAAAGTATCTCCTTGGATAGGAGTGATACGTTTTGGAAAACGGGGAAAGTTGAACCCTCGTTATATTGGACCTTTTAAGATCATTCCTAAAATAGGAACCGTTGCCTATCGTCATGAACTCCCAAAGAAATTGAGCAGAGTTCATAGTACGTTTAACGTCTCGAAATTGAAGAAATGCATGGCCGGTGAACCGCTTGCTATACCGTTGGATGAGATCCAAGTTGACAAAAAATTGAATTTCATCGAAGAACCTGTCGAGGTCATGGACCGTGAGGTCAAACGTCTGAAGAAGAGTCGTAGTCCGATTGTCAAAGTATGTTGGAACTCTAAGAGGGGTCCTGAGTTCATGTGGGAGCGTGAAGACCAAATGCAAAAGAAATACCCACACCTTTTCACCAACTCTACACCCGCAGCAGAGGTTGCGTCCTAAGATTTGAGGACAAAGCTTCTTTAACGGGGAAAGAATGTGACACCCTGAGAATTTCTGTTCAATAATTTAGCTGTTTCCGTTTAGTAATTTGAATTTTTAAAAGTTTCGTTTAGCTTTACCGGTTAACCGGAAGTTGTTTCGTTATTATCTGAGAATCGTCACTAGGAGCGAACCGGGACACCAAACGTTGTAGTATTTTGGTAATAGCCACATTTTTATGTTTTAAGGCAATGTTTAAAATTTTGTAATTTTTTGTGATACCGTTACTCATTTCGTTATGTACGTGATGCGTGTTTTAATTTATGCATATGCATGTGCATGCAAAGGCCTTGGAAATTAATTCATAAATGAGCACTAGTTACCTAGATTAGTGGAACCATTTTTGGTCCCCCCATGGCCTTGTTCATAACCGGATATGCATGTATGCATGCATAGGATTCAAATGTTGAAAATCAAATTCACTAGACATGGTAGCTTGAATTAAGGTTAGGATATGTACTAGGATTAATGTGATAGGAGGATCATTTTGGTCCCCTATTTTTGTCCCATAACTGATTGGCACACACAAGGTATGTAAGTGTGTGTGTGTGTAATCCTTGTACACATAATCATTTACTTCTCATTCATTCTCATTTATTTCCTTCACACACACAAAATCATTTCTCTTGTGCTCTCTCTCTCTCTCTAAACCACAAAACACCAACACAAACACATACATAACCATACATTTTTCACTTTCAATCATTTACATTTGAAGATATATTGTTCGAGTTGATTGTTATTTTATTCGAGTATTTTATAAAACAACGTTTAGGTTGTTTTTCGTTCTAATCATCTTTCGTCGTGTTTTCTTGTAAGCCATCTCTTCATTTTCATAAATAAGTTGTACTTTTGCATTCGTATGATCATTCCGAACAAGGTGTATGAAGCGGATCGTTATGTAAATCATTACCTATTTTTCTATAAAACTACAAGTCTCAAAATTTAATCTTTTTATTTATAAATGGAAGAACATAAAAAGTAGTTGTACTTTTGTGCATAAAAGTTCGTTGTGACTATTCTTTGATTATATATATTATATAATACTATATATATATATAATTATATACTATATTTACTATATATTAATATAATATATTGTTATTACTTAGATATTCATTTATTATGATATATCATATGCTGAGGTATTTAAATATGTTGGCGAAGAGATTAGTTAGATGTTGGTTTTGTTGGAAGCGTAAATTGAAGAAAAAAAAAAAAAAAAAAAATCGGAGAGGTTTAGGTTTAGAACGGATTTGTTGCGATATTTGAGGTGTTGTCGAAAATAGATCGGATATTCTTTCGAGTCAATAAAAGATGTACTTTTGTGAAACGGATATTTTCACGAGTCGAGGTTGATAAAAATGGAAAAGTCGATATTTTTATAAAGGTCAGCCGAAATTTCATAAACTTTATAAAAGCGTCGAAAAATATACTTTTATTATCAAACTTATGATAAAATGAAGAATAACGTAAAGTGTCGAGTCTAGGTCAACATTTACGGTTATCGAGTCAACTTTGGTATGTCAGGTCACTAAAAGACGAAATACACAAAAAACAAAATATTTTCAAAGATGTTTCAAAACGTCAAGACTTATCAAAACTTATAACTTTCAAAAGTACGTTTGAAAAGGATACGCTATGTCTACTCATGCTCGGATGATCAACTTTTGTGTTAAGCGTTATTCGTTGTACATTATTCTAAGACCACCACTGTATACTATGTTGTCGCCAGTACCGTGAGATTTGTTTTTGCTTGATTGATACCTTTTGATCTACAACTCGCATAAGGTGAGTTCATAGCCCCACTCTTTTACTCGTTTTAAATAAATGTTTTATAACTTAGGGTGAGAAACATTGCTTATTTTTAAAACTGGACACAAGTACTATACGTGAGATTTCCCTGTTTACATGTTTCCTAAGTAGCGTTTAGACCACTATTTGCTCGAACTATCATGAACTGTTAATTTCTTGACCGGATGACCGGTTGAGGGACCGCGAGTGAATAAATAGATCTATTGGGACTAATTATCCCTATCCGGGTGAGTAACGCTCACTAGTTTGAGTTGTCCAAGGACTAACGAATATATGTCATGTCAAATCTAGTTATGTGGTCTTTGGTCGGACACCTGTAAGGGCAAGCAATTATTTGGCTTGTTATATACTACGTTCAGAATTAGCTTCGGTGTCATGAGCTTAGTGCAACGTAAATACCTCTTTATGTGAAGTTGTATCTGTTATAACTGTCGCATACGTTTTGAAATCTTGTGGTCCACTATAACAACGTTTGAACTAAACCTATGAATTCACCAACTTTATGTTGACTTTTAAAGCATGTTTTTCTCAAGTGCTTAGCATGGATGTCATTGCTTAACTTATGTGAAGTCTATTTGCCTGTACCGGTTTACCAAAGATTTATCTATGTCTTTAAATACCGTTGTTGAACTCATTTAAGCTTCCGCGTATTGTCATTTAAATCCTTTAAATTTGATCGATGTAAAACTTATTATTATTTTAAATTTACGCAACGGTGTTTATTTTCAAAACGTACCCTTAGAGGTCGTTCTTTATGCTTTGTACTTGAGATGCTCAATAAAGTCACGCCTCCGGACATGTATTCCGTCCAGGCCCCGTCTGGAGGTGTGACAAATTCATCCATTGATGCTCCTAATCCGAACTCTTTCAATGATCCTCCAAACGTTTTCACCTACCCTCCACAACCACAGTATGAATCATACTCGTGTGAATTATGTGGGAACGACGCTCATTATGGTTATGATTGTCCACTACGGGTACCGCTTGTCTATGAGCATGAAACGGGCTACGATAATTATTATCAACAAAATTCATCGAGTTTTCCACAACAATATCTTTGTTGTGAAAACTATGGGGGTCTTCATGAAAGTTTTCATTGTCAACCGATGAATCAAAACTACTTTGAGCCTAATTCTAACTATTCCGGATTTGACCGACCCTCGCAGTATCCTATCGATCAATCACCTCTTTAAGAAATGAGTATACAAGATATGGAGCTTCAGAAGCAACAGTATTTAGAGGAAATGCAAAGTATAAGTAATCAAATTCGAATTAAAGATTATCGTAATGAGAGAATAGATATTCATTATAGAAGGGAATGTGAAATTAAGATTGATGAGCTTAAGGCTAAATTCAATAAAATGAGTATTGAAATTAATAAAATCACTAAGGAGAAAGAGCTTCGACAACGAGATCAGGTAGCTAATCTTAGTACTCATACCCCCGAACCTTCGCGACGTTTCAATTTTACTTGATATGATGACAATGCTGATGATGAGGAGAAAGCTATGCCTTTGAGTGAAATTATTTCTCAACATCCTTCGTCTATTATAATCACCACTTCCCCTACCATCTTACCAATTGAGGATCCCGAGGACTCTCTCATCATGGGGAATGAGGAACTTAGCACTATTCTTGAAAAGGAATCGGATGAATTAATAAATTCTAGTGTTGAGGACCTTGTTCCAATCCCAAATGAGTCCAAGGATACATCCGGGAGTGATAGTGAGTGTAATTTACCTTCGTGTGATGATTTCTCTCCCATTAACACTCCTGAGGGAAAATCCGTGACTTTCTCTAACCCTCTCTTTGATTTAAATAAAGATTTTACCTCTAGTGATGACGAATCACTATCCGATAAGGACGTTCCGGAAGATAAGGTTAAAATTTACTCGAACCCTCTTTTCAAATTCGATGACATATATATCTCTAGTGACGTAAATTCTCTTTTTGATGAGGTGTTATAGAACATCGAGAGTAAGGACTTTTATGTTTCTAACCTGGATGAGCCGACTTTGCTTGTCACAC
>BQNB010044085.1:0-45103 GCA_026074375.1 Tanacetum coccineum
TAAGAACTGTAAAAACAAAGGGCCAGCCACTGGAAGTAATCTGCTACCAGTGACAGTTACTTTTCATGCCTATGGAGAGAAAGGGCATTATGCAAATCAGTACTGAAAGACCACCAACAATAATGCCCAGGGAAGAGCCTACATGCTGAGGGATAGGAATGCTCACCAAGACCCAAACATAGTCACGGGTATGTTCCTTATAAACCAACATCTAGCTAGAGTATTATTTTATTTCTTGAGGCCGATAAAAGCTTCTATCTCCATATCTCATGCTCTATGCTAAATATTCCACCCATTACAATATATACCTTTTACAATATCGAAATGGCTGACGGAAACCTAGTAAGCACAAACATCGTTATTCAGGGTTGCACCCTGACTTTGTTAAACTAACCTTTCGAAATTGATCTTATGCCGATCAAACTCAGTAGTTTCGACGTCGTCATTGGTATGAATTGGTTATCCAAGTATCACTGTAGGAATTATACTGTGCAGGAAAGTTACGTCCACATCCCCATCACGGTTGAAACTTATATGTAACCCCGTCATTTAAGTCACTACTTTATTCTGAATTAATAATTATCCTTAAATTGATTAAATAATTATTTTTATTATTTTAGTCGGGTTTATATTAAAATACGTCCATTAAAATACTGTCGCTAATATCTATATTTTATCTTTAATTCGTTACCGATCGAGAAAATCAAACGATCCTGTAATTAATTGTGAAAAATATATTAAATTTAAAACCCGTATTAAGGTCATAACTTAATTTTAAATTTATAATTATAATCTTAAAATTTTAACATTCATTTTATTTCTAATCGATTTTCATTGAAATCATCAATTTAAAACCCTCCAGCGAATCTTACAAATGAAGAATAACCGTTTTTTATAACGACCTGAGAAACCAATGACTCCGTATACGGGCCTTGATTGCCAAATTATTTTTATTTATGTATTTTACGTTTTCCTTGTGTTTTATATTGCACCTAGACGAAAATCGTTTTTAGGAAAAATAAATCGGGCAAAAGGAAAGGTTTTAGGGGCCCGAGATTAAGAGTATTAGTAGTTAAGTGTAGGAATGGGGCACAAATCGCCACACCAGGTCCCCCTCCACTAATAACTGGACGCACAAACAAAACACATCCCCAATTATATTTTTTTTTGGTAACTAATATTTATCCCTATATAAACTTATCTCAACTCATTAAAAACACACACATAGTTAAAAACAAAAAAAACATCCGAATTCTTTGTTTCATCTCTCCCTGGTTCAACAATTGATAACCCAAAACCACCATTATCACTTCTAAATCTCCATCAAATCTCCTCCATTCAACTCTAAATCACTACTACAATAAACCCTAGCCATCCCTCATCTATAAAAACTATCATGCAAGTGATTTAAAGAAAGCAAAGATTTTGAAGATCATCAAGAATTAGGGTTTTAATTGATTAAGGGCTCTAGGATTATCAAGGATTGAATTAGGAGTGATTGTGATCAAGATTGAGGCAAGATAATCAAGTTAAGGTTTTTGGGTTTGGTGTTTGGATTTTGACAGCCAAACATAACCCATCTAGGGTTGTGTTTGATCCTTTTAAACCATCTCATTGTAAGTTAAAAGTACTCTCTTAAAACCCTAACTTGTTGTTTTAATTTTTCTAGTGAGTGCATGTTATTGATTTTTACTTTTATGATCATTAACAAGTAAATTTTTTCAATTGATCTTGGTAGGAGTAAGTGTAATGTGAGGCATAATTGTAATCGGCTAGAATCAATGAAGTATCTGCCTTGTTGATGGCTCAATTGAAGAATTAGAGGTGTTATTGCTTGATTTAGAATAGGATTTTGCGGGCTGTTTTGAGACAGCAGGTAAACGGAGCTTGTTCTCCAAAATTTTGTCCTGGAGCCTGTGAGATAATTTTATGGGTGAATAGATATAGGTCTTGGCATCATGGGATAGTTGGATGCTCAACCAATTCCTCCATATAGAGTTATTGTGTCAAAATACAACATGGGTCCAATTCCTGGACCTTGTTTTAGAGAAGCATTTAATGTCTGGTTTTTGAACAAAATTTTAGGTTGTTATAAAGCATTGGTACAATGCTAGACACTTATAGAAGCTCCAGCACTTGGCCTCACATTCATTTCTATATTATTTAGATTGATGACTAATACGGCAAAACAATAAATTCCGCTAAAGAATCAGGTAATGACCTTCGTTAGTATAAGTTGATTTCCCGTAGATTGGAAAAAACGATTTAAATGATGGCTAATAGTTTGAAAACTAGATTCAGTGGTTTCCAGGGAGAAAACCTCAACCGTTAATATATTTTTATAGAATTGAGAGATATGGTCCGGTGATTCATGGGCCTAAATTCTGCAAACGGTAAGTTTTCATTCCCCTTATGAGTTAGCAATAGTACATTGTCCATTTCTAAAAATTGTTAACATTTGTGTTAGTTGAGGCTTAATGTTCTGGAAAATAGAACTTCAAGGCTTTCCAGGGGTGAAACCTCAAGTCTATTTAATTTTTATGGTTAGGATTTAATGCTCTCTTGAAATGAATAAAATCAGAAAAGATGACTTTTACGTCTAGATGGGAAAAAATGAAAAGTGGTCACACAACCAATTGAGATATGGAAATTAAGGGACGAGACTTCGTAGAATGTTAATATTAGTTTGACCTCCAAGTTAAAATCATCATACTTTATAAAAACACTTTTATTGGTTTAGTCTTGTGCAATTATTGTTTTTATGTTACGAATTCTTTAACTAGTATTGTATAACTATTAATCAAAATGATATTATATATCATTCTAAGGTCGCGACTTTGCTTTTTATAGTCCGTCGAAACAATATTTGGAGCATCTTCTCATTGTTGGTTTTTTCTCTTGATCATCCAGCTTACGTGAGTTCATAGCCCATCATTTGTCTATCGTTTAATGGTTTTCATAACTCTTTTCGGGTAGAATACATGCTTGTTTTACGTAACACAAATTATTGATTCTAATTTCATAAGCGTTACATGAATTGCTTTTACGAAAATATTTTTAACTTGAATTACACTTGATATTCTAATATAATGGGTTGTTACCACAGAATTTATAAAGCTTTATTTGCTTACCTACTACACGATTTAGAATTATTGAATATATATTTACAAACTAGAGAGTATTAGGGAAAACATATTATTTGTTTAAATTGGACACAAGTGTCTAGAAGGGTAATGCTTGAACCCTATATGAGTTTTAACTGCATGAGTATCCTATTGCAAAAAGGCCCCAAATTTCATGGACTGTTAATTACCGTATGATGGGTAACGCTAGTACAATTAAGGAATCTATTGGGCCGTGACTGCCCTGTCTGGGTATTGTGACATCATAGGCGCGACCAACCCTAAAGGGACATTTTGTATTGAAACTTTTTTACGGTATATTGTCGCATATTGATTACCTTGTTGAGGGGAAATAATAACCATATTTTATATCATTGGTTAACGTTTTCAGTGGCATGAGCTTAATGCGATAATATAATGAATTCATTTACATGACATAGCATTCCGTGGCACTGTTTGCGAGGCCTGACTCAAAAACCTTGTCCATTACTACAAAACAATACAGATTTATTTGAATCCCTACTTGATTTATCTGAAACAATCATTTGAAAAGTTGTATGCTGCTGCTTAATCTTACGTGAAATATAAAACTTGAAAATTTTCAAAACGTTTTTTACATTAAACCAATGAATTCACCAACATTATTAGTGACAGTTTTTAGTTAGCAAGTATTTTCTCAGGTATTATCTTAGCAACTGTGCATTTGGTGAGAAGTCGAAGTCGCGTGAAGAGATCAAGAACTTTTAAAGACTTTGGTTTTTTTCTTCACATTGACGACCATTTTATTTATTAAAATATACAAAGTGTCATTTTAAACACTTGTAACTTTTTTGTAAAAAAAGAATATTGGGACCTAAATTTTACTAATATATTTATTAAATCAATGTGACATTTGATAAAACGTCCTCTTTTGATGACAAATCTATAACTTTATGTGTATGAACTAAGAAGAGTTAATCGACCCTACAGTGGAATACTGGCAGCATGTTATGTAATTTGTTGTAGTTACAAGTGGTAACAGAAGCCACTTCCAGAGCCGTTCAGGATGTGGGCAAACAACAACGAGTGACGATAGTCCCCTAAGAGGGGGGTGAAGTAAAAGCCCTAGAGCAAATCCCACATCCCATCGGCAGAGCCGTTTCAGGATGTGGGTTGCAAAACCACATCGAGGTTGAATATAAATCCCCCTAAGGGGGTAAATGTAATACCCTAGGCAAATCCCACATCGCCAGAGCCGTTCAGGATGGTGGGGCAAACCTCATCGAGGATGATGAGTCCCTAAGGGGGGTGAATTGTAATACCCTAGGCAAATCCCACATCGCTAGTGGCTTGGAGTGATCCTTGGTATATAAGTAATATCCTGCCTTAACTGACACAACGCGTTTTGTGGTTTACTGCGAGTGGGGTTCCTAGGAACTGGCAGTTAAACGTGCTCAACGTGAAAGTAGTCACGGCTTGTTGTAGTAGTTTCGACGTCGTCATTGGTATGGATTGGTTATCCAAGTATCATGCTAGAATTATCTATGACGAGAAAGTCATCTACATCCCCATCAACGGTGAAACTTTGATCATCCGAGGTGACCAAAGTAAAACCCGACTAAGTCTCATATCCTGTATAAAAACTGAAAGATATATATCCCGAGATTGTCAAGTTTTCGTAATCCAAGTAATGGAAAAGAAGTCAAACGAGAAAAGACTAGAAGATATCCCAGTAGTAAGAGAATTCCCAGAAGTTATTCCTGAAGATCTACCTGGCCTTCCTCCTGTTCGCAAAGTAGAATTCTAAATCGATTTAATTCCAGGAACAACACCTGTAGCCCGAGCACCCTATAGATTAGCTCCTTCAGAAATGCAGGAACTATCTAACCAACTTCAAGAGTTATCAGATCGAGGTTTTATCCGACCAAGTACCTCGCCTTGGGGAGCTCCTGTCTTATTTGTCAAAAAAAGGATCTTTCAGAATGTGTATCGATTACCGGGAATTGAATAAACTTACCGTAAAGAATCGTTACCCATTACCCAGGATTGATGACTTATTTGACCAACTTCAAGGTTCGAGTGTCTACTCGAAGATTGACTTAAGATCAGGCTATCATCAACTGAGAGTAAGGGATGAAGATATTCCCAAGACTGCTTTCAGAACAAGATACGGACATTATGAATTTCAAGTGATGCCATTTGGTTTAACTAACGCACCTGCTGTATTCATGGATCTCATGAACCGTGTGTGTAAACCATACTTGGACAAATTCGTAATAGTGTTCATCGATGATATTCTTATCTACTCCCGTAACAAAGAAGAGCACGCAAATCATCTGAGAATAATCCTAGAATTACTCAAGAAAGAGAAGTTGTATGCCAAGTTCTCCAAGTGTGATTTCTGGATTCGTATCGTGCAATTTCTTGGACACTTAATTGATAGTCAAGGACTTCATGTTGACCCCGCCAAGATTGAAGCAGTTAAGAATTGGACATCTCCTACTACACCCACAGAAATACGTCAATTCTTAGGACTTAGTATCGGAGATTTATCAAAGATTTTCTCGAATGATGGCAAAGTCATTGGATGAATTAACCAGTAAAAACAAGTATATCTGGGGCGAAAAGACAAGAGTCTGCATTTCTCAACTACTAAAATTAGAAGCTATGTGAAGCTCTATCTTTGCAATTACCATAAAGGAAATGACGTTTTTTGCTGTTTACTGTTGATGCTTTTTAAACCCCCATCAGGTCTTGGGAAGCGTTATCGGTGCTAATGCTAGAGAGAAGGTTTATTGCATATGAATCCCGACAACTTAAGCCTGATGAAGTAAACTTATACCACTCATGATCTTCGAATTAGGAGCCAGTAGTGTTCGCTCTTAAAATTTAGAGACACTATCTGTATGGCACCAAATGTACTGTGTTCACTGATCATAAAAGTCTTCAGCATATCCTTGATCAGAAAGAGTTGAACATGAGACAATGCCGCTTGGCTAGATTTGCTTTAGATTACGATTATAATTTTGCTTAACATCTTTTGGAAAGGTAAATGTTGTAGCAGATGCCTTAAGCCGGAAGGAACGAATCAAACCACTTTGAGTTAGATCGTTAGTTATGACCATTCATCCAAACTTATGCTCACAAATTCTCAAAGCTCAAACTAAAGCACTCAAAGAAGAAAACATCAAGGCTGAAAACTTACAAGGAATGGATAAATAATTTAAAATACGTCCTGATGGAACCCGATGTATCAAGAATCAAAGTTGGTTACCACTCTTTGGTAATCTGAGAGACTTGATCATGCATGAGTCCCATAAATCGAAGTATTCCATTCACCCAGGTTCTGACAAAATGTATCAGGATCTAAAGAAACTCTATTAGTGGCCTAACATGAAGGCAATCATCGCTGAGTATGTTGGCAAATGTTTAACATGCTCTAGAGTTAAAGCAGAATGTCAGAAGCCATCCTGCTTACTGGTACAACCAGAGATTCCTATGTGGATGTGGGAGAGAATAACAATGGATTTCATCACAAAACTACCCAAAACCTCAAACGGACATGACATAATCTGGGTCATTGTCGATTGCCTTACCAAATCCGCATATTTCATTCCTACCCGAGAGATAGATAGTATGGAAACCCTTACAAGATTGTACATAAAGGAAATAGTCTCCTGGCATAGAGTGCCGATATCCATCATCTTGGATCATGATAGTCATTTCACATCCAGATTCTGGAAATCATTGCAGAATGCTTTAGGTATTCAATTAGACATGAGTACAGAATATCATCCCAAAACTGATGGACAAAGTGAAAGAAGCATCCAAACACTTGAAGACATGCTTCGAGCCTGTGTTATAAATTTTAGAAAAGGATGGGAAAAACACTTACCATTAGTAGAATTTTCTTACAATAACAGTTACCATGCCAGCATTAAGGCAGCACCATTTGAGGCACTTTATGGTCGAAAGTACAGATCACCTGTTTGCTGGGCCGAAGTTAGAGATGTTCAACTTACGGGACCAGAAATAATCCATGAAACCACTGAAAAGATAGTGCAAATTCGACAACGCTTGCAAGCTGCAAGAGATCGGCAAAGAAGTTACGCCAATGTAAGGCGAAAGCCTTTACAATTTCAAGTTGGAGATCGTGTTATGTTAAAAGTATCACCTCGTAAAGGTATCAACCGATTCAGAAAAAGAGGAAAGCTTAACCCTCGGTACATTGGACCTTTCAAAATCCTTGAATGGATTGGCCCAGTGGCATATACACTTGAGCTTCCTGAAGAGCTCAGTAATGTCTACAATACCTTCCACGTTTCTAATCTAAAGAAATGCTCATCTGACGAATCCCTTGTAATTCCAATGAAAGAGTTTCGACTCGATGACAAACTCAACTTTGTGGAAGAACCAGTGGAGATCATGGATCGAGAAGTCAAGCAACTGAAACAAAGTCGTATTACTATAATCAAAGTAAGATGGAACTCTAAAAGAGGACCAAAATTTATGTGGGAATGCGAAGATCAAATTCGTGCCAAGTATCCACATCTGTTTTCAAACATCACTCTGGCATCCAACTAAATATCGGGATGAGATTTCTTTTAAGGGGGGGAGACTATAACAACCCGCATTTTTCATCAATGTAATTATCCATCTATTGAATTAGATGCATTTTATATACCACCTTTTTACAGGGAAATTTTTGCTTTATCTGATTATACAACGTAACTTGCATCTCTAAAGTAAACGAGCTCACACAACATCTACCAATGCCATCTATATCTATGTTTATATCATGTAAACATCCTAATATGTCAAGTCTATATCTTAATATCATTTTTACCAAGTACATTATTCATTTAAACGACTTTTTAAAATGTTATATCAAAACAAACATTTAAACGTTTAACGTTTACACTCAAAACCATACTATTATATGTATGTATACTTTAAAATGAATGTTCAAAGCCTCTAAAAGATTAGTGGTTTTTGTGTCTCAGATCAATACACAACATTTGAATATCTTTTCCCTCCTGGATCAACTTATAACTTTCTAAAGCACAATGTACGAGCTAATCATGCCTAAAAACCTAATTAGGTCATTTAAGCTCCTAAATCATGTTTAAACTTTAGTACCACTTTAGCACAAGGTACAAGCACTTTATGCATGACTTCTAAACCCTAAATCTAAACCCTAATTCATCCTAAAACTCTAATATAAAACCCTAAACCCTAAACGAAACCCTAAAACCCTAATTTTACTTTAAACCTAAAACTAAACCCTAAACCTTAATACTAAACCTTAAACCTTAATCCTAAACCTTAATATAAAATTCCCTAAAACAGTATCCCTGAACCATAATCTATCCCTAAACCCTAAACCTAACCTCGCTTTAAACCCAAACTCCTAAGCCGAAACCCAAACCAACCTGCATTGGCACCATTTTTTCTTTCTTTAGACCCTTTTTTTAAAAACTTTTCGTTAGCATCCTACCACCTCTCAAGCATCACCATAACATCACCAAGCAGCTTACAAGCACCTCTATCACCACCCTTAAGCACCAAGTCTTGCTTTGTCACCTCCTTGTCCCTTGTGGTTAGCCGTGTTTTTTTATGATGCTCAAAAGACCCACAACTTTCTCCACTTGCTTAAGCTAGCTCTATAGCCCTCAATACTCATTCCTAGCCTCCCTTAGTCATCTATCTACAGCCCTTAACCCTTAACCACCAAGAAAACTTGGGCACTAAGGGTTTTGAACCTTATAAATAGCCGAAACACACACACTCTTTAATCACATCTCAAATGGAGTTCTAGCTCAGACCAATAAGGATCAAGTGAAGTCCCCAAGCTCAGAATAGAAGCCAAGAATCAAGAGAAAAGAACCCTTGAAGTCGTTACTAGGCGTACGAACCCGAAAACCCCATTTCGACCCATTTTAGCTCAAGTAAGCTCAAAATCTTGTTCAATAAGCTTATAATCTGTATTAGAATTTTCATAATACTCTTAAGATCATATATGAATTCTTGTTAAAGCCTTGAATCCTCAAACCCATGCATTTTTGATTAAAACCCTAAAAACGACCCGTTTTGATTTTCTAGCTAACGAATCCTTTTTTTGAACTTTTGTTACGTTAGAACATCTTATTTTAGCTTATTCTAATAAGCTATAACCTGCAAATATCATTTAAGCTTGCATGGCTTTTTGGACTTGATTAGTAAATTATTTCCATGCAAGGGGTATATATCGTAACTTTCTGAAATTTATAACTAAATGAGCTGAAAAAGTCATTATTCAAAAGTTATAACTATAAGGATCTATCTTGCCAAGTTCTAAAGTTAAAGGCTAAAATTATATTTACTTTATATATAAAGGACTAAACTTATAAAAGTTTATAAACCAAGGGTATATATTGCCATTTTTGCAAACTTGAAAATATAAAATATAATATTTTTATATAAATTATAAAAATATATATTAAAATTATAAAACTCGATTTATTTAAAACCCGACACAGTAATCGTTATTAATCATCAATCGACGCATTATAAACAATTACGTTATATATTTAACGTAATTTATCATCGACTAACTTTTGAAGAAAATTAAAATCTTATCATATCACGTTACTAGGGAGCTTCATGTAAGGAGTTTCATTTGGGTATATGTTTTGACGAGTTTGCTGGATTTACAATTTAAAGTGTCATGGCTCCTCAAAAGATTAACTACAGGGATCTCTGTATTGATGATGGCCGAAAGTGATAACATATTTCCATAATATTATTAAATCTCATATGTAATACGTTTTAAACTCATATAAGTTTTGAACTTAAACCATCACACTAAGACTTGACATATTACCACAGGTTACGTGACGAAGCCGTTACTTTCACTTTATATACTTTTGCCATCAATCTGATTTCCCTTGTTAAGGTGAGTTCATAGCACACATTTTAAATCTTCTAATGTTTTCATAAACCCGCGAGGGGGATACATGCTATAAATCATGAATATGAGTATTTTTCCATTTGTATGCTATCCTAATATATTATTGCCTAAGTCCTTACTTTTGCCATTAAGACCCCACTATCATGAATAGTTAATTACTTTTTGCAGTAAGCGCGAATGCTATGAATAGATCTATTTGGGACTGAGCTTCCCCGTTGGTGTACCTATACTTTTTGGTAACCAAATGCACTTCATTTGAAACACTATGCGGGTGTTTGGCAAAGGCACCCGTTGGGGCAACTTATTGTGATTATTGATTATCTCAAGGTCTCGGTGCATGAGCTTAGGGCAATTATACTGTTTTCTATAATAATTGTACTCATTGCAATTATTACACTTATGGGTGTATAACAACGTAACCTACTATTGAACTTGTATTCAAACTGTTTAACATAAACCTATGAATTTCACTCAACCATTGTGTTAACCTTTTTAGCATGTTTATCTCAGGTATTTGAGCAACTTATGGCACGGAGTAGTGGCAACGGACTTTAAAGTATGGCCTTAAACTTTTTCATTCACTTTATGTTTTTCTTGTAGTTTTGGACCTCTATTTGTAAAAACTCTGATGAAATAATGAATGATAACTTTTCTTTTAAAAACATCTCTTTTGAGTCATTTTCTATGATTATGACTGTTGTACTATGAAATAATACCCCAGATTAGCTTCCACTGCTATATGTAAAAAATGGGGGTGTTATACACCAGGAGTGTCTGATTTAAACACCAACTGACTATCTTCTAGCAGTAGGTTTCTTGGCAGGTTTCTTTGCAGGTTCTTTAATAATGACAAGAATTTTCTTCTTTGAAGGAGAGGCAGGTTTCTTAAATTTCCTTGCTTTCTTGGGAGTTGTTGCTCCTGTAGCGAATGCAAGATAAGTCTTATAGGCATGAGAGTTTTGCATCTTCAAAATAGTCATCTATGTAGGAACTAAAGCTCTATACACTTGATATTCTTAAGTTTTAGAGACATATTTCAAGGAACCCAAGAGAATGTCATCATAGACTGTGTGTATGAAATGTCTGTTCCTTATTAAATTGACTTATCTTTAGAAATGAAGTGTTGGATGATAGCCTTAGTAAATCTTAGATAAGGCATGTTCTCTTTTCTTGCGGCATTGGTGTTTCTGTTGTCTATCTAGAACATGAAGTCTTCCCAAAGTAGTTCAATATAATCAACATTCTTGTTGTAGAACATCCCCTACAAGATTTGTGCTCTTGAAAGTCTAATCTTATCAAGACATGTGGTTTTTCCAAAAAGGAATCTATCATTGTGGGAATGATTCTCATGTTGCACTTGCCAATCTAGACTCGATTACCAGGTGCGATCCAAGGGGGGGGGGGGGGGGGGGGGGGGGGGGGGGTGGGGGGGGGGAGGGGGGGAAGGGGAGGGGAGCATTGTCAAGAGTAGTTTGTTGAGCAGTAGTATTCATTGTTCTGCTAAAAAAATTGTCCAATACAGTTTACACACAAACAGATATATATTACTGATTGACAATTTGGATCATGCAGATAGCTATTCAAGTTGTGATAATGAACTAGGGATTAAACACAGTTTATCCAGAAAATTGTTATAACACAGGTCGATGATCAAAGATCAGAAAGTTAACTTGGAAGGTAAACAGACTAACTATTGGTCAAACATAGACAAATAGGCAAGTCAGATAGAATTCTAGGAAAAAATACCCTGTATAAATCACCTAGTGAAAATTTGCAGTATAACAACCCAAAGAATTTTCATCAAATGCAAACCTATTTAATATTATCACAATTGTACAGGGAAGGAAATTTTCGCTTTTTAACATTAATATGCATTGTCAATGTTTAGTAAGTCATGTAACTTACATAACTAAGTAGATGAGCTCACAGCAAACCAATATATGAATTACCTATCTTCATATTATCGTCAAGGCAAACATCATAACATGTCATGTCAATATCATCATATCCCCTTTTACAAGGTACATTATCATATAATGTACTATTCACAACGTTATATATAATCGGGCTTTAACCATTATTTATACTCATAAACCATAATTCCATAAAAGATTTAATATATAAGTGAATGTACAAGTATAAAGCCATTTGTTCAGGAGTTTCATAACATCTATATGAATATATTTCTATCCAAAGAAAGGTAAAAGTCTTTAAAGCTCAATATTCAAGTCATTAAGCATATGATCTCTTAAAAATATGCCTTTTTACCTCCATTTTCATTCCAATTTATTCAACACACAACTTATGTACAAGTACTATACTAATATTACAATATATAAACCCTAATTATACCATCTTAAAGCTTTCATACTTCTTTTTGCACTCATAACCTAATTTCAAAATCTTAAAACCTAACCCAAGCAAAATACTAAACCATGACCCGTTTCCTTGTTTTTATCCATCATAAACCTAACCAACTCTAAATAAGTTGTAATAACTTAATTTTACAAATAAAATTTATAAATCATTTCATACATCATTCATCATCAGTTCATCATTATACTTCAATTATCACAGAATCGGATCCAGTTACCCTAAATGTACCACTTAAATGTAACTTTGACCCGTTTACTCATTTTCTGACCATCTCATTCTCAAGTAAGCAACCAAGAGTCATTGTAAACCCATAAAATGAGTTTACAAACCTTTATACATCATTAACCCATCCTATGCTTCAACATGTACGTGAATTACAAAGGCTAGAAAAACCCTAAAAGGCCTTATATGAACCTAATTCCAAGCTACGCTATTATTCTTTCAATTCAAAACCCATTTTAACTAAAACCATGATCAAACATCATTGATAATACTTGTATTTAAGCTCTAGGATCTGTATTCCACATTCCTATCCAAAAAAAAGGGATAGTTATTATTTTTTTTTTTGCAAAACATAACCAAGAAAGTCAAGAAAACCCTAAACGAGCCCTAGTTAAACCCATGACCTCATTTCTTCAATTCTAACCCGTTTTAACCCAAACCACTTGCTAACTTTCGTTAACACTTCTTATTACAGACCTTGAGATCATAATTCAATCATTCCTTAATCATGCTCACGAAATATAAGCCAAAAACTGGGAGTTCAACCATAAAAACCCCAAAACAACCCGCGACCCCCTTTTTTGCAATTCTTAAAAAAAACCCATTTTAAAACCCTTTCTTTACAAATAACTTATGCACATGCAATCATTGCAGCTTTACACACCTGCTAGATTACATTCTGGCCTCCCGATTAGGTCACCAAGAAAGCCACATCACCTCCTTGTTGGCCATTCTCTAGCCGTGACACCCAAACACCCCTAAAAACCTTCCACCTTGCAATCCTACCACCTCTAGACCTCAAGACTCATCATGTAGCTTCAACACATCATATACTAGAGCCCTCATACAGTCCGTAACAGATGACATGGGTTGCTTAACTCTTTTTGACTCAAACTACTATAATAGAGCATTAGATTATTTATTCATTTTTCACCACACCTCCTCATCTATAACCTTATTAGGCGCAATACTTTGTCTTATTTTCCTAGGATCAGTAGAAGTTCATAAGGAAGCCTTGAAGAATGAAGGCCCCAGGAGTAATGATACAAGGCGTACGAGTGGAAAATACTATCCCGAAACGATCCCTTTCATCCATTTTTTATCATTGAAGCTCAAAACCCAGTGTTCTTCAACTTCTTACCGGCTTCTACAACCTTATAATGTTCTATATTATCATAAATGAAACTCTTGTTTATGTTTATAACCCCAATTCTTGCTCATTTGCACAATTTTGATCCATAAACCGTTACACCGAAACCCTTATTTCGCGTTTTTCTTAAACTAAATGTTATATGGGTAAATATTGTTATAACCTATCCTATCATTTCTTAAATAATGTTAAAATAACCATTTTATTAAATTAATGAAGGAATTTGAACTTAAATCTACTGTTTACGTTTTTGATACCCTAATATGAACGTTTTGCTTCCTAGCTTAAGAATTGTTATTTTAACTTGTGTTGCGTTTAAAAACTTCATATTTTAGTTTTATTATAACTTATAAATGTCTATTGAAATGTTGACTAAGCTTGCCTATGCAATTTGGAATGTTTTGTAATTATAATCCTATGCATGGGGTATACTTATGTAAACTTTTAAAAACTTTTAGCTAAAAGGTACTATAAGGTCATTTTATCAAAGTTATAACTATAGGGGTCTTATTATGTCCACTTTTGCAATAGTATGGTTTACTTGGTATATCTTTAAACAATTGGAAGGACAAAGTCGTAAAATGTAAACTCCAAGGGCCTAATTGCATTTTCAAACCCTTGGGTCTAATTGTAACATATGAAAAAGTGTAAAAATCATATTCAAACACACTTCACCTGACGTAACTTTAATAACGCTTCTCGTGCTTAACTTTTCCAGAGTTATTGAATTAAACATTAATATCGTGATATCGTATCACAATACCTAGGGGAGCTTCATATTAAGAGGTTTCATCTTTGTATTCGTTCTGATGAGTTGTTGGGTTTACTATTTATAGTGCGCCCTAGCTTCCTCAAAGTTTTACTTGATTTGCACTTCTGAATTATGATGTCCCGAACGGTGATACAATAATTCAAAACTCTTCAATCAAACTCATAACTCTTAAAACGAAAGGTTTAGAGTAAATCTTCCCTAAACACATCATATTTTATTTTAGGTTGTGTGACGTGGCTGTTTTACTATCATTTTATTTATATCAACCTATTCACGCGGTTTAAAGATTATGATAAGGTCGCGCTTTTTATTTTGGAATGTTTATTCATCTACTTATCAGGTGAAGTCATAACCTCGCCTTTACTTATTTTGCATGTTTTATTAAAACCTGCGAGGGGGATACATGCTTGTACAAACTCTTTTAACATACTTCATTTTATCTTCTATAAACAAATGTGATTACTTTTCAAAGACTTAATGATTTCATAATCTCAATATATCTTATAAACCGTGACACTTACTATAAAATCAGCATGCAAGTGTTTGCTAAACTATATGCTTTCTCTGATAATATATTGTCCTAGGTACATGGAAATATCTATTTGGGTATTATCTCCTAATATCTCTTTAATGTCTCTTTGGGTAGTATCTCCTAATATTTATTTGGGTAATATCTCCCAATATCTCTTTGGGTAATGTCTCCATGTTCTTTCGGTAGTATCTCTCCAATATCTCTTTAATTCTCCTTTATCTCTTTTATGTGATTTCATGAGTTTAGGTGTGATAATACTGTTCACTATGACAATAATGTTCTTCATACAATATTCTGTAATTCCAACATTCCATTATGATAACTTGTATATAACTATTACATTTCTCAAACCTATGAATTTCACTCAACCTTGTGTTGGTACCTTTTTAGGATGTTTATCTCAGGTAAATTTGTGCAAATTTGATGTCATGAAAGATGGCTAATAAAACGTGTTATCATTCACATTTGATGTTTCTAGATTTTGGGAACCTACCTTGTAAACTCATGATTTGAAATGAATGATAACATATCTTATTGAATTAACGTCTTTTTTAGGTCGTTTTTTTATGATTATGATTGTGGTTTCCATGAAGTAATACCCAGATTAGCTTCGCTGATTAATATTGTAAAAATGGGTGTGTGTTACAGATTGGTTTCACGCCAATGGTTATAGAGAAACAAGGTCAAAACCTTAAACATATAACCACTTTCATCTTTTCAGCCATCAAAGTCCTCCGTGCCACTACATTCCAGAACAAGTATGTAAATATACATATCTATTATACTATTACATAAATAACTTATGTTATTTATAAACTAGGTTGTTAATAGAACGATGTCTTCTCCTAACCGCTCTACTTCCGATATTAAGGATACTTTTTCCTCTATGAATATTCTTAACTATACTTCGGTCTCAACAGATTATTTCCCAGCTTCATTGGGAAGCAATTCTTTTAACTCTTCGGAAAACTCTAACGATAATATGATTCCACCGGTATTCTCATCTTTCTACAATAATAATTATTTGAAGGACGTACAAGCAATTTATGCTAAGGAATTACCTATTTCATTACCAGATCCTATTACTCCACCTAGCTATTTTGACTCTATCTCTGATATTACCACCATCACTACTATTTAATCCTCGATATTTCTTTAATTCCTGAAGAACTATTACCACCTAAGAAGCGAATCCATTCCCCATCTTCTTCCTCAACTACATTATCTAATTCATCCCGGAATCAAACATGTGATTTGGTATCACCATCTTCCTCAGTTTATACTCCTACCCTACCTCAGATTTTTGAAATAGGAAAATATCCAATTAAGATGTATCTGAAACATCATGAGGGACAAATCGAAGATATTTTGAATTACTTAGATGAACTCTATCTTCACCACATCGAGAAAATGGAGGAAGGACGTATTGATAGAATGATCATACGAAGGAATAGTGACGAACTAAAGACCGAACTCAAGAAAATCCGTACTCAGATTATCAAACTTCAAAAGAAGCAGTTAGGGCAAAAGGATAAGATTGCCTTTGCTTACTACAGAATTTCCAATCTTGAACAAATCATTGAGAAAATCCAAGCTCGTCACCAAACAGATCAGGAGGATCTTTAGGATGTCATCTACCAACAAACTCTTAGACTAGTCTTAGCCACGGGATGTGTGGTATAAATAAAAACGCTTGTCAAATCTTGACTATATATAGTAAGAAGGCAAGTTATTTATAAAGGCAATCCCGTTTCGTATCTTATTGTTTCTAACTTATCGCTCTTTCATCATCATTTCCACCAATTGCATCATTATCTCCGTCTTCATGAATCATACCATAACCCCTAAGTGCTTAAAATTCAAAAATAAGCATTTCTCTTTAAGCATTTTAAGCATCACATTTTCTTTTAAGTATTACCTTCCAAAACTTATGATGTCATTCTTACTACGTGTTATCTTATGTTGATAGAATGCCTCCCAAAAGGACGTCAACATCTGAAACACCGGCCATAACTTTAGCTGCCATCCAGCAACTAATTAATGATGGCATTTCCTCAGCTCTAAAAGCACAAGCTGCATCAATGGCAAGTGATAGTAATCCCAACAGGAACACCGGACCTACTGGAACTCCTGTAGCAAAAACGCTGTCAACCTTTACTGCTTTAATGGTACGAAGGAGCCGTAGCTTATTCCTGGTTTAAACGAACCGAATCAGTATTCTCTCGAAGCAGATGTGATGAGAAAATAAAGTAACATTTGCTACTATGGAACTTTAAACTTGACGATGCCTTTTATCCTGGTGGAATGCATATGCCCAACCTATGGGAATAGAGCAAGCTAACGAACCACCTGGACTGAGTTAAAAAGGCTTCTGACAAACAAGTATTTTCCCCGGACTGAGATCAGAAAGATGAAAGAGGAACCTTTACAATCTGAGTGGTAAAGGGAAATGATCTTTAAACCTATGTTAGAATGATTCCAAGAATTAACCACATTGTGTTCCAAACTGGTGCCAACCAATGAGGGAAACTCTTGGAAGCTTTTATCGGAGGTCTACCTCGAAGCATTGAAGGAAACGTTACTGCCTCAAAACCTCAAACTTTGGAGGAAGCCATCAACATATCCCAGAGGTTAATGGATCAGTACAATCCCCCGCATATATTTAATAAAACGCGATTGTTTGCAAGAAAAAATGATCATAAACGGAAATTAGAAGATAGAGAAACACCATCGACAAAAACAACAACATAACTACCACCAAATACCACAACCAATAATAACCACTTCAACAATCGCAAAAAATGACAACTACCAAAATAACCACAACAATCACAACCGTAACGATGATTACCACCACCAGCAGAATAGAAGACAAGACCTGTTAGGACTTATCCTCCCAAAAGATACCATGGAAACCTTCCTTTGTGTACAAAATGCACCCTGCATCACATAGGAGATTGCACTGTCAAGTGTCAAACTTGCAACAAAGTAGGTCATCTGACCAAGAACTGTAGAAACAAAAGATCAACCGCTGAAAATAACTCTTGAGGATATTCAAGTTCATCAGAATCTTCTTCAATCTAAAAACACCAATCATCAAGCAACAATCCTCGTCGTCTGTTACTTTTATCCTCTACTACAAAAGATACTTAGCATAAGATAATCAACTATTTTTCAAAGTATGTTCGTATGTAAAGTTATCCATGAAATAATAAAGTGATGATTCCGTTACATCTTGTTATCTGATGATATCAAAACTCGACATCGTTTGTCAATTCCATCGATTCTATTATGTTCAAACTCTGAATACTCTCCTCATACATTTGCAAATCAAAAGTTCATCTAGAATATATGTGGCATATCGTACATATCAACATCTCATATTTATGTAACCATTCATTACATATCTGTTTTTATTGCTTAGGTAAGACGATTTATGATCATCTTATTGAAATGAATTAGGTCACTTCTTCATTTGAATAAGGAAATTATAAATCTCTGAACTATGAATTTATAAATTCTTAGTTACAAGGAGTTGAATGCTTCTTTTTGTAAGTGACAAATTATAAATAAGTAGGCTAGTATTTAACATACGTACAAACATTTCTTTCAATCCGTTTGTACAAAACAATTCCTTAATTATTTTTTAGTATTACCCTTCAATATCATATTCTTTTCCAAATTGTATCTCTCGTGATTAGCAACTCTCTTTACAATTCATAATCATTCCTTGACATTACTCATTTCATGATCTCCGTATTCTAAAATTCTCTGTTATATTCTGCAACGTAATAAAGGAAACACACAAAAATCTATACAATGTTAAGTGATTTCAATACCACTAGGTATGAAAATTTTGGCAAAGACTTATGATAGCATTCTTATTCGATGTTGACTTTTAAAGGTTAACGAATAACAATTCTTTACAGTTAGAGTGGCATAGCAGAAGTAGACCATAACCCACAGGTTCATAAATCAAAGTATTTTATTCACCCAGATTCTATCAGGATCTAAAGAAATTCTATTGGCTGTCATCAAGAGGAGTAGTCTTGAAAATAAGTAGACGTGTGAAAGGAAGTAATTATAATTATGGTGTACAACATAATTATAAATGCATCACACATGTGGACTTGTAACCTTGATTATGCCTAACATAAAAAAAATTATGCCCAGTACCTACATCTATTCACTATAACTTTCAATTAAATCTTGGGATGAGATTTCTGTAAGGGGTGGAGACTATAACAACCCAAGAATTTTCATCAACCTATTTTACTATGATCACAATTGTACGGGGAAATTTTTCGCTTTATTACATTACTTGCATTGTCAATATCTCAGTATGTCATGTAACTTGCAACAACTAAAGTGACGAGCTCACGCAAACCTATCTTTGACATTCTATTCTACACTCATATGTCAAGCAAACATCATAACATGTCAAGTCAATATCATCATATTCTTTATTACAAGGTACATTATTCCTATAATGTACTTTTCGCAACGTTATATCTAAACGGGCTTTAAACCGTTATCGTATACCTCTAAACCCTAATTCCATGAAAGATTAACATCTAAAGTGAATACACAAGATACTACAGCATATGTACAATGTAACTTTAACATATCATATGAAATATAAAATCTCTTTTAAATCAAAGTACAAGTTTTCAAAGCTCAATATACAAGTCATTAAGCATGATCTCTAAAATAGCCGTTTTACCTCCATTTTCATTCTAATTTCTTCACCACCACTTATGTACAAGCTACTACACTCATTATACAATGTGTAAACCCTAGTTATTTTTTTCCTATTCATAAGCCTTCATACACATATTTACACTTAAAACCCTAATTCAAAAGTTTAAAACCCTAACCCGAGCTAAATACTAAACCATGACCCGTTTCTTTAATTTTATCCATTGTAAACCTAAACCAATACTCAAATAAGTTGTAATAACTTAATTTACAACATTCTCAATCATATTTCATCATCATTTCATCATTCTACTTCAATTATACAAGAAATGAATCCAGAAAACCCTAATTGTACCCTAATTATAATTTTGACCCGTTTACTCATTTCTACCATTTTAATCCCAAACCCACTATCACTTTTGATTATAATCCGTAATATATGTCTTAGGATTAGTAACCTATCTTCTTAATCAATTGAATCGGAATTACAAGCTAGAAGAAAGAAAACTCAATAGAGCCTTATGAGCCTACTTGAAACCCGTAACCCTTTTTCTTGCTAAAATGACCATTTTCATAAGCCTGTCTTTTGCAATCAAGCACCTCATTATTTAGCTACTTCCATTCCTAATCAGCTTACATGCACCTCCTTCCTTCTTTATGTATAAAATGAGACACATGGTCACTTGTATCTTCTTGTTTCTTCCTAGTTTCTAGACGTGGAATGCAGGAGATAAACATACACACACAAAGCTAGTTTTTCTAGCTTCATACACAACATCTACTAGCTTTCTCCACATAATATACTAGCCCTTACATGTGTCATGACCAGATCTTTTAAAGTTGTCTTAAGCTCTTTTGATTCAAAATAGTATAATATGGTCCTTGAATGTTCTATCTACTTTCGTGTGATTCATTCCAATTCGCACCACCCCTCTTCTTTCTATAACCCTTATAGGCAGCAATCCTTTGCTCCATTATGATTCTAGGATCATTAAAGAAGTTCAATAAGTGAGCCTAAAGATTGAAGCTCTGGATTGATGATACAAGAAGAACAAGTGGAATTAATACCCGAAATGACCCATTTCCACCATTTTTTGATCCTTTGAAGCTCAACCAGGTTTATATTGTCTTCATGCCTGCTTATTACAACCTTATAATGTTCATATGTTCCTAAAAATAAATAACTCTTGTTAAAGTTTAATAACTCTAATCATGCTCTTTTCCTTTTGATCCAAAACCGTACACCCGAAACCTTAATAATTTCGTCTTTTTTCCTAAAAACTTAATGTTATAATGATTAAATAATTGTTAGAACTTAACCTTTGCTGCTTAATACATGTTTAAATATAACTACTTATTATTAATGAAGGTTAATTTGAACTTAAACCCGCGCGTTTAAGTTTTGAAAACCCTAATTTGACCGTTTTGCTTCCTAGCCTAGCCGAATCATTATTTTTTAAACTTGCGTTTCGTTAAAAACTTCATATTTTAGGATTATTATACTTATAAATGTCTATTGTAATGTTAAAACTAAGCTTACATGGTACTTTGGACATGTTTTGTAATTTTAATCCCTTTATATCGTAACTTTCAGAAAACTTATAACTAAAAGGGCTAAATGTGTCATTTTATCAAAGTTATAACTCCAGGGATCTATTATGTCACTTTTCAAAGTCCAAGGTTTACTTGGTATATCTTTCAAAGTTAAGGGACCAAAGTCGTAATTTACGTGAAACTCCAAGGACTTTTTTTGCCAAATGTTCAAACCATTGTGTTTTTCTAAAATGTAACATTTTGAAAAAGTATAAAATCATGCTCAAAACATTATCCAACATAACTTTAATTAACGCTTCTCGTGCTTAACATTTCCAGATATTGAATAAAACGCTTAAAACCGATCATCCGGAAGCTATATTGTACCACAATACTAGGGAGCTTCATATTAAGAGGTTTCATCTTGGTATTACATTCTGACTGAGTTGTTGGGTTTACGATTTAAAGTGCCCTAGCTCCTCAAACGTTTACTGAATGACTTTTGAATTATGATGGCCCGAACGGTGATACAATAATTCCAAACTCTTCAATCAAACTCATAACTCTTAAAACTAAAGTTCTAGAGTACAATCTTCCTAAGACTCAACATATTTACTCAGGTTGCGTGACGTGGCTGTTTACTATCATTTGCTATATCAACCTTCCCTGTTAAGATTGTGATAAGGTCGTCAGCTTTCATTTTAGAATATTTATTACATCTACATATCAGGTGAGTTCATAGCCTCGCTTTTCAATTTCTTTAATGTTTTCAAAAACCCGTGAGGGGGATACATGCTTGTTACAAACTCTTTTATATACTCGTTTATCTTATAACAATGTGATTACTTTTCAAAGACTTAATGTGTTCATAACCTCACATACTTTATATCCCGTGATACCTATATAAACAGGAATGCAAGTGTTTTCTAAAATATATGCTATCTGATATAGTATTTCTAAGTACATGAAAATTCTATTTGGGTTGTAACTCCCAAATATCTCTCTTCAATTTTTATTTAGGTTAGTATCTCTCAATAATTTCTTAATGTCTCTTTGGGTAATATCTCCTAATATTTCTTTAATGTCTCTTTGGGTAATATCTCCCAATATTTCTTTAATGTCTCTTTGGGTAATATCTCCCAATATTTCTTTAATGTCTCTTTGGGTAATATCTCCCAATATTTCTTTAATGTCTCTTTGGGTAATATCTCCCAATATCTCTTTAATATCTCTTTGGGTAATATCTCCCAATATCTCTTTAATATCTCTTATGTGATTCATGAGTTTAGGGTAATAATACTGTTCTCCATGATAATACTGTTCTCCATGATAATAATGTTCTCCATGATAATTAATGTTCTCCATGATAATTATCCCTGCAATACCAGTATTTACACTATAACTTGTATTCAACTATTACATTTCAAACCTATGAATTTCACTCAACCTTTGTGTTGACTTTTTAGCATGTTTATCTCAGGTTATTGAGCAATATACGACACGGAGTGGCATGGACTCGAAGATGGCTAAAACAATGTTGTTATCATTCACATTGTATGTAACTAGATTTTGGGACCTACCTTTGTAAAAGACTCTGAATTTGAAATGAATGATAACGTATCTTTTGAACAACGTCTCTTTTGGGTTCGTTTTCTATGATTATGATTGTTGTATCCATGAAGTAATACCCCAGATTAGCTTCCGCTGCTATATTGTAAAAATGGGGGTGTTACAGATTGGTATCAGCGCCATGGTTATAGAGAACAAGGTCAAAACCTTAACTATAACCACATTTCTTTTTCAGCCATCAAAGTCCTCCGTGCCACTACATTCCGAATACAAGATGTAAATATGTACATATATATTATACTAGTTACATTAAATAACTTATGTTATTTTACATACCTGCGGTTTGTTATCAGAACGAGGTCTTTCCCAATGCTCTCTTCCGATCTTGAGGATGCTTTTTCCTCTATGAATATTCTTAACTATACTTCGGTCTCATCGGATTATTTCCCAGCTTCATCAGAAAGCAGATCTTTTAACTCTTCGGAAAACTCTACAGATAATATGATTCCACCAGTATTCTCATCCTTCTACAATAATCCTTATTTGAAAAACGTACAAGCATTTTATGCTAAGGAATTACCTATTTCATTATCAGATCCTATTACTCCATGAGCTATTTTGACTCCATCTCCGGTATTACCACCATCACTACTATTTGATCCCCGATATTTCTTTGTTCCTGAAGAACTACTACCATCTAAGAAGCGAATCCATTCTCCATCTTCTTCCTCAACTGCGTTATCTAATTCATCCCGGAATCAAACCTGTGATTTGGTATCACCATCTTCCTCAGTTTATACTCCTACCCCACCTCAGATATTTGAAATAGGGAAATGTTCAACTAAGATGCATTTGAAACATCAAGAGGAACAAGTCGAAGATATTTTGAATTACTTAGAAGAACTCTCTTTTCACCGTATTAAGAAAATGGAAGAAGGACGTATTAATAGAATGATCACACAAAGGAATAGTAACGAACTAAAAATCGAACTTGAGAGAGTCCGTACTCAGATTATCAAACTTCAAAAGAAGCAGTTAGGGCAAAAGGATAAGATTGCCTTTGCTTACTACAGAATTTCTGATCTTGAACAAATCATTGAGAAAATCCAAGCTCGTCACCAAACGGATCAGGAAGATCTTTAGGATGTCATCTACCAACAAACTCTTAGACTAGTTATAGCTTTATCTTAGCCACGGGATGTGTGGTATAAATAAAAACGCTTGTCAAATCTTGACTATGTACAGTAAGAAGGCAAGTTATTTATAAAGGCAATCCCGTTTCGTATCTTATTGTTTCCAACTTATCGCTCTTTCATCATCATTTCCACCAATTGCATCATTATCTCCGTCTTCATGAATCATACCATAACCCCTAAGTGCTTAAAATTCAAAAATAAGCATTTCTCTTTAAGCATTTTAAGCATCACATTTTCTTTTAAGTATTACCTTCCAAAACTTATGATGTCATTCTTACTACGTGTTATCTTATTTATGTTGATGATTCCTCAAAAGGACGTCAACATGGAAACCCACCGGCATAACTTTAGCTGCCATCTAGCAACTAATTAATGATGGCATTTCCTCAGCTCTAAAAGCACAAGCTGCATCAATGGCAAGTACTAGTAATCCCAATAGGAACATCAGACCTACTAGAACTCCTGTAGCAAAAATGGGAAACTATAAAGAGTTCGTTAGCTGTCAACCTTTCTACTTCAATGGTACGGAAGGAGCAGTTAGCCTCATTCGCTGGTTTGAGCAGACTGAATCAGTATTTTCTCGTAGCCACTGCGCCGAAGAAAACAAAGTGACATATGTTACTGGTACTTTAACCGATGATGCCCTGTCTTGGTGGAATTCATACGCTCAACCTATTGGAATAAATCAAGCCAATCAAATCACTTGGACCGAATTAAAAAGACTCTTAACCGATAAGTATTGCCCTCGAACTGAGATCAAGAAAATAGAAGATGAATTTTATGGTATGACTATAAATGGAAGTGATCTCAAGACTTATATTAGAAGATTCCAAGAATTAGCCGTTTTATGCCCGAATATGGTACCAAACACCGAGAAACTTATGGAAGCTTTCATCGAGGGACTGCCGCAAAGCATTAAAGGAAATGTTACTGCCTCGAAGCCTCAAACTTTGGAGGAAGCCATCAACATAGCCTAGAGGTTAATGGATCAGATAATAAAGCATGATTCTATGTAAGAAGCTAATGACCGTAAATGAAAGCTTGAGGATAAGGGAAACATCATCAACAACAACTATCAGAATAACTATAACAATAACAACCGTAACAATGATCACCACCAGCAGCAAAATAGGAAGCAAGAAACCTTCAGGACTTATACTGACACCAATGGGTATAATGGAAATCGTCCTTTGTGTGAAAGATGCACCCTACATCACATAGGTCCTTGTACTGTCAAGTGTCGGACTTGCAACAAGATAGGACATCTAACCAAGAACTGCATAAACAAAAGATCAACTACTAGAACTAATCTACAAATAGTATCCGTAACCTGTAATGCCTGTGGAAAGAAATAACATTATGCGAATCAGTGCTCAAAAGCAAACAACAGGGCCACAGGAAAACATACTTAGGGATGAGCTTAATTTTGTTCACTTTAGGATTTCTACCCTAGAAACAACTCTCGAGGATATTCAACTCTCATCAGAATCTTCTTCAATCTAAAAACCCCAATCATCAAGCAACAATCCTCGTCGTCTGTTACTTTTATCCTACTACAAGATACTTAGCATAAGTATCAACTCTTTTTCATATGTAAAGTTCGTATGTAAAGTTATCCATGAAATAATAAAGTGATGATTCCGTTACATCTTGTTATCTGATGATATCAAAACTCGACATCGTTTGTCAAATTCTACTAATTCTATTATGTTCAAACTCTAAATACTCTCCTCATACCTTTGCAACATAAATTTTCATCCTCGATTATATGGGCGTCAGTACAATCAACATCTGAATATTATCTAACAATTCATTTTCTACACATTACCATATTGTGTTTTTATGCTTAGGTAAGACGATTTATGATCATCTTATTGAAATGAATTAGGTCACTTCTTCATTTGAATAAGGAAATTATAAATCTCCGAACTATGAATTTATAAATTCTTTAGTTTACAAGAGTTTGGACACTTCTTTTGTAATTTGACAAAATATAGGAATAATTAGGACTTACGTATAAACATACGTACAAAACAAGTTTCTTTCAAATCAGTTGTACAAAACTTTCCTTATCTTCACGTTAAACATAACATTATTACCGTTCATATCCATTCATTCCAAAAATCTTTATCTCACACGATTAAGCCCCCACCTTACATATTCTAATCATTCCTTAACATCACTCCTCCTCCATGATCTTGTATACGAACATTTCTCTGTATATTCTGCAACGTATTAACAAGAAACACACAAGAATCTATCAATGTCCATATGAATTCAATACCACTTGAGGTATGAAAATTTTAACAAAGACTTGTGATTAGCAATCATATTTGATGTTGACTTTTAAAGGTTAATGAATAAGATTCTCTTACATCTGAGTGCGCAAAACGTATTCCTCCACCCAGGTTCTATCAGACTGGATGAAATTCTATTTTCCCATCATCAAGAGGTGTGTCCTTAAGAAAATAAGTAACTGTGAAAAGGAGGTAATAATAATTATTGGTGCGCACATAATATAAAAGCAGTCCACACGAAAAAAATAGAGTGGACTTGTGACCTTGATTAGCCTAACATAAAAATCAAATTCATACCCAGTACCTACATCTATTCCTAAATAATATCACTACAACTTTCAATTAAATCTCGGGACGAGATTTCTGTAAGGGGTGGAGACTATAACAACCCAAGAATTTTCATCAACCTATTTTACTATGATCACAATTGTACGGGGAAATTTTTCGCTTTATTACATTACTTGCATTGTCAATGTCTCAGTATGTCATGTAACTTACATAACTAAAGTAGATGAGCTCACGCAACCTATCTATGGCAATCCTATCTTCATATATGTCAAGCAAATATCATAACATGTCAAGTCAATATCATCATATTCTTATTACAAAGTACATTATTCCTATAATGTACCATTCGCAACGTTATATCAAAACGGGCTTTAAACCGTTATCGTATACCTCTAAACCCTAAATTCCATGAAGGGTTAATATCTAAAAGAGAAAATGTCTAAGCTCATAAAAATAGTCTAAAGCCAAAGGTACAAGTAACATAACATATCATATGAATATACATTCCCTCTAAAGAAAGGTACAAGTCTTTCAAAGCTCAATATACAAGTCATTAATGCACGATATCTAAAATAGTCGTTCTACCTCCGTTTTACCTCCAATTTCTTCACGACCACTCCTGTTCAAGCTACTATACTCAATATACAATGTGTAAACCCTAATTATTCTATTCATAAGCTTTATTTTTACACTCAAAACCCTAATTCAAAAGTCAGAAACCCTAACCCGAGCAAAATAGTAAATCATGACCCGTTTTCTTACAAGGTTTTTTATCCATCCCCCCCAAAATTTAAACCCCAAACCAACACTCAATAAGTCGTAATAACTTAAATTACAACATTAACTCATACCTATCATCATTTCATCATTCAACAAACAATATTCAAGAATGAAACCCAGAAAAACCCCGAATCAGTTTTTAAAAACCCTAAAACCTAAAACTAGGCCCTAGTTCAGAATCGGATCAGTCTATAAAACATAGGATCTGAGAAATATCAATAGGATCTGGATATTAAGTGAAAACACTAGTAGGCTGTAATCCCTAATGTCTGTGATTCATTTTGCCGGTGGAATCAACCCATTCACGTCGGACGAATTTAGTTACAAGCCAAATTGAAAAGGTACGCAGATTCTTCAACACCTGAGAAAATGCTATTAGCTCTAAATGTTTCGATAGTAACCCCTTAAAGATGTAAAAACTGAAACGTTGTATAGGACTCAAATATCTAACAATGCTCGGTGGTTTTGAGCTTCAACGGAATTACGGTTTGTAAATGGCAACTATTTACCGAGACCTGAATGTTGATGTCCAAAAACAGGCATGTATAAAAATCAAACAAACACCCCTAAAAATGTGCTAAGAACCACCTCATATTGCATTCTAAGCCTTCATTACCATGCCCCTAGCCTCTCCACATCACCACCCATGTGTCCTCACCTGGTCTCTTAGTATCCTTAGTTACCAAGTTCCAAAATTACTATAAATAGGAGCACATATACTTCATTCTAACTCATCCCCCACTTCTTCTTTCTATAACCCAATTGAGCAAACATTCTCTGCTCCATATGATCCTAGGATCATATAAGATCATTCAAGCAAAGCTTTGAAGATTTGAAGCCCCGGGAACAAGATACAAGGCGTACGAGTGGAAATACTACCCGAAACGACCCGTTTCCACCATTTGTTTGGGATCCATAAACCCACACCCAGGTTTTGAATGTTCTACTTCTGCTACTACACCCTTATAATGTTCATATGATCCTAAATATACTCTTGTTAAAGTTTCATAACTAAATTCATGCTCATTTTCCATTTTAATCCAAAACCGTACACCCGAAACCCTAATTTCGCGTTTTTCTTAAAACTAGGTATAATATAACAGTCGTTACATATGTAGAAAGCGGAGGAGCATCCTAGCATAACTAATGTTAAATAACCATTTTAATTGATTAATGAAGGAAATTGGAACTTAAAAACCCCGCGCGTTTACTTTTGGAAACCCTAATTTGACTCCCTTTTGCTTCCTAGCTTAACGAATCGTTATTTTAAACTTGTGTTGCATTAAAAATTCATATTTTAGTTTATTATAACTTATAAATATCTATTGAAATGTTAAAATAAGCTTGCATGGCAATTTGGACATGTTTTGTAATTATAATCCATGCAAGGGGTATATATCGTAACTTTCAGAAACTTATAACTAAAAAGACTAAAAGTGTCATTTTATCAGAGTTATAACTCCAGGGATCTATTATGTCACTTTTCAAAGTCCAAGGTTTACTTGTAGTAGGATCTTTCATAAGTTTGAAGGACCAAAGTCGTAAATGCAAACTCCAAGGACTAAGTGCAAGTTTTTTCAATCACCAGGGTCTAAAATTCATACATTTGAAAAGTATCAAATCATGTTTAAAAACTACAAGACATAACTTTAATTAACGCTCTCGGAGCTAACATTTCCATATATGGATTAAAACGCTTAAAAACCGATTATATCATAGCACAATAACCTAGGGAGCATTCATGATTAAGTGGAGTTTCATCGATTGAGCATTACGTGAGTAGCTGACAGGTCGTTGTTTGGTGTATATTATCGAGATAGATAAGCGGTATGCCCTAGCTCCGATCACGGGGCACGTTTACTGACTTTATCTCTGCCTGGAAGATTCTTGATAAGTGCACCTCGCGCGAGGTACGTAAGAGAGTATGAGAATCAAATAAGTATCCAAACTCTTCAATCAAACTCATAACTCTTAAAACTAAAGTTCTAGAGTACAATCTTCCTAAGACTCAACATATTTACTCAGGTTGCGTGACGTGGCTGTTTACTATCATTTGCTATATCAACCTTCCCTGTTAAGATTGTGATAAGGTCGTCAGCTTTCATTTCAGAATATTTATTACATCTACCTACCAGGTGAAGTTCATAACCTCGCCTTTACTCATTTTACATGTTTTATAAACCCGCGAGGGGGATACATGCTCGTTACAAACTCTTTTACATACTCTTTTATCTTATAACAATGTGATTACTTTTCAATGACTTAGTGAGTTCATAGCCTCACTTTTAATCTCTTTAATTATTTCATAAACCCGTGAGGAGGATACATGCTATAAAGTACGGATACAAGTGTTTTACCAGACTATATGCTAATCTGATGTATCATTACAATCAATGTCTAAGTTATAAATCCTACAAGTCGTTAAATTTGACTTCAAGTCGTTAAATTGACTATGGATATTAATCTGTTAGTATCATAGATCCTACAAGTCATTAAATTTGACTTCGAGTCGTTAAATTGACTTTGGATATTAATCTGTTAGTTTCATAAATCCTACAAGTCGTTAAATTTGACTTCGAGTCGTTAAATTGACTTTGGATATTAATAAATCCTTCAAGTCGTTAAATTTGACTTCGAGTCGTTAAATTGACTTTGAAGCTAATATCTGGATATATGAGCCCTTCGAGTCGATAAATTGACTTGGATGATAATGTGATGATGCCATGAGAACAAGACCAATCTGACCAAACAAGGCAATAACGGGATAAATTCATTGTACTATATCATTGCGATTAGAACTAATAACGGGTAATATAATAATATGACCCAAGATCATAACATATCATTTTCATAATAATGTTTTATACAATTATTATACTATTATTGTATTCAAACTGTTTATATCAAACCTATGAATTTCACTCAACCATTGTGTTGACTTTTTAGCATGTTTATCTCAGGTAATTGAGCAAGTTGCAGCACGGAGTGACATGGAATCGAAGATGGCTGAACTGTTATCATTCAAACATGATGTTTTAGATTTTGGGACCAGCATTTTGTAAAAACTCTGATTATAATGAATGATAACTAAATTTTTCCAACAACGTCTCTTTTAAAGTTGTTTTCTATGATTATGATTATTGTATCCATGAAGTAATACCCCAGATTAGCTTCCGCTGCTATATTGTAAAAATGGGGGTGTTACACTGTAAATGAAGATTGAATAAATAAGTCTAAGTCTTTAGTACTGCTAGCTTTGTAGTTAGTACTGCCAGTACAATGTTAGTACTACCAGTAATAGTTAGTATTGTTAGTTAGTATTAGTACTTGCTATGTAATTGTATTAGTACTGCTTATGGAGATATGCATGAGATAAATTATGAATTAGAATCATTATCTCTTTACGCGTTGGTAAGCCCATTAGGTTACCTTTATCTATAAAAGGATCCCTGGGCATAGTTAGTAGATATAGTTCTACACAGATCAATAGAGATCTATTAGTAATCATGGTTTTTTGTAATCTGTAACCTAGGCAGATTCAAGTTATAATATAAAGTTCTTTTGTGATTCTTAATATTGTTCTTCTTAGCATTATTGATTAGTTTCCGCATAATCAATAATGTTCAAATCAGTGTTTCATTATTGTTTCTTTAGAATTATCTAAAGGAACAAACCCTTTACAAGCTAAAGGTTAAGATCTATGCAGTAAACGATCCAAATAAGTGGTATTAGAGCTTGTTTGTTTGAAATAGATCTACACTCAAACCAGTATAATGGCAGAACAAGACACTCCTCCACCAACTATCACAGCAATGAAAATCTCTATCATCAAGAAGGGAGAATATGATATTTGGAGCATGAGAATGCGTCAATATACCTGTCACACAGATCACAACTTATAGGACATAATTGTCAATAGAGATCTCCAAGAAGAACCTGCACCAACAGGAGATCAATCTGGTCCTTTTGCTCCTCCTGTTCCTAAAACTACAAAACAACTGGCTGCCAAAAGGAAACAAGAAAGAGTTAAGAGCATCTTGCTTTTAGCAATACCTGATGAATATCTCCTTAAGTTTCATAATGTTCCAGATGCTAAATCTCTCTAGGAGGCAATCAAATCAAGGTTTGGAGGAAATAAAGAATCCAAAAAGATGTAGAAGAATGTTCTAAAACATTAGTTTGAAAACTTTACTACTGCACCAAATGAAAGTCTGGATAAGGCTTATGATAGGTTCTAAAAGCTCATAAGTCAATTAGAGGTGTATGATGTTCTAGTATCAAAGGAAGATATCAATCAAAAATTTCTAAGAAGTCTTCCTCCTTCATGGAGTCAAATTACTTTAATTATGATAAATATGCCAGACATAGACCAGACTGATATTGATGATCTTTATAACAACCTTAGGGTCTATGAAGATGAGATGAAAAGGTCTTCAAGTTCCACATCAAATTCTCAAAACTTGGCTTTTCTATCCTTTGAGAATACTAGCAGAACTAATAAAGTTAGTACTGCCAGTGGAAATTTTCATACTCTCGCCAAATGGAGATTTTTGGAGTTAGTACTAGCTGGAGTAACTAGTCTCAATCAAGACTGGTTTCCTCTACTCCATGTGCTGATGAATGTAATGTGCTCAGATTCTTTTGCACAACAACCAATCAGTCCGTACAACTTAAAAAATCCAGGCAGAGATTTGCCAAACAACGATTGATGAAGATCCGACCTCAGAAGAAATTGGATCTGATCAGCATTGGCAGATGCGCAACATTGTATGACTATGCAGGTGAAGAAATTTATGCAGAAGCACTAGGAAGGAGACGTTGGAAATTTCTCAAGGAAAGGCAACATGTTGGCATCTTGATCAGTCACATTAATAGAGTGGCGATTATACACAAACATTGGTCACAAACTATGGCATTTTGCCTAGGGAATATGCCGAAGTAAAATTCAGGAAGAACCTATTAGTAGAAATTATAGCGCTTCCTACTCTTATCTCCTTAGTGATAACATAGTACCTATACTATGAATAGTTAGTACTAAGACAAACAAAGTGTTAAGTACTGCACAGATAGTAAGTACCATTATATAAAATAGTTAGTACCAGTTTAAGAGATATGTATGAGATATTGTAGAAAAGATATTGTATAATCTTTTACATACTTTGTAAAGCCTCGAATAGGGTGATTCTCCATTGGTCTTATAAAACGAACACCTAAACAGCCTAGAAGAGATGACACACATGGATAACACACAGATCTCATCTCATACAATCATATCTCATAGTTAGTAATCTGTAACTCTTAAAGCAGATTAAAAAAATCAAAAGTTTAGATATTCATTGTTCTTCTTAATACGCTAATTGTGTAAGATATCACGCATATTATCAATAAAAAAAAGTCTTCATAGTCAGTGTTTCTATAATAGACCAATCTGTATTATACAAGTTGGCTATTCACCGCTTAAGCAGGCCTGCAAAGATCAGGTTCAGGTGGGACTCACAAACGTGGAAATCGAGTAATCACCAAGGGAAAATGGTCATATGTGATAATGGCGAGGCCTGCACGCAACCATAAATCTTCCTTCAACAAGCACTGGTGCTTCAAGAAGGGTCTAGGATGCTATGACTGGAGCATATCATTTTTGATGTAGGAGACTAGTCAATTATGCTTTTAATTGGCCATCTCCTTCGTGTCAGCTCACAGCAGTTCTTCTGACAAACGAGGTACAAAACTGTGTCTAAAAACAATGTCTAAGTGTCTTCTAAAACACGATCAAAAGAACATTTTTGGATAGTGAGAGCAAAACAAGTAACACGCAGACTAGGAAATTCAGGGTAATGAGTTAGCCTTAGAGTCTCTAAAATCTAGACTAATTGGACATGGAAAAGACAAAACTAAGCTGGGGGATGAAAATAAGAGTTTTAAAAACTAGAGCTTAAGTGCAAAGAAATAAACAACAACAACTTTAAAGATGAACTAGAAAAAGTTGTTAAGGAAAAGTGATGAGTGTGAAAGTTAAGATAGAAAAATGGTGAAGAATCATCCAAGAGTCTAATAAAAACTCAACAGTTAAAGAGATGCAAATGATAAAAATGGTTTAGGATATGAGCAACACTATTAAATAAAATAAATACAAGTCTAAAACTGATAGTGAGATAGTATGAGTGTTTTTTAGGTCATGATCAAAGTAATGAAGAGATCACACCCAGCAAATGATAGTTCTCAAGCAGTTAGGGTATCAAGTTTTCCCCCACCTATAACAGGCACTATCCTAACCTCGAAGAGCCAGCTGATAGGTGTAAGTCAAATTTATATACGTATTATATTATATCTCGTAAAATTCTTTTCCAAAATACTTACTACACCAAGAGAAATATAAGAGGTGTAAAAATTCTCACTAAAGGACAACGCAATTCAATATTTTTATCTGGGAATGATTTTTTCTCCGAGGTCGTGTCTCCAACGAAATCGTGAATTGAAGATTTATGAATAATTCGGATTCGAGTATTAGATTAGTAAAGGTACTTTGGAATGATGATTACACTACAAAATATAGATAGCATGAATTGAAAACAATTAACTAATCACACACTCCGGCACGATATTAAATGTGGAGGGACAAACGAAACAAACCGAGCTAAAATGAAACTTTAAAATCTAAAGCCCGACTTTTAACAAATTTATACCTAAAAATCACAATTTAAAATGAAAATTTTAGAAAAAGAATAGTATTTTTTATGTATTTTTGATTTTTTTGATTTTCTTAGATTAATGAATTATCAAAAAAACACTTTTCTCTAAAAATTAAACAACTAAAATTTTTCTTTTATTTTCAAAAGATAACTAGATTTAAAAAAGAAAATTTAATGCAAACAAGAATTTTAATTTTTTCAACTATTTTTCTATTAGTTTATGAATTTCAATAAGAAAAAGTAAAGTCTATTAAGCATATTTTAATTCCTAGAAAATACAATTCAAATGAGAAAAATATAGAAAAATGGTTTTAAAATGCTAAACTAGTGCAGAAATCAATTAGCACAAAAAGCCCTAAATTTTATGACCTAATTATGCCCTAATTTGATTGATTAAAAATATGAACCCTAATTATTTAAAACTAAAAACTAAAATATTAAACTTTTTATTATTCTAAGAAAGACAGGGTAGGAAATGTAAAAAGGGAAAGAATAGGGTAGGCGGGTAAACTATGGAAAATTTACACTATAGTGAAATCGGGTAACCTTGAACTATCTACTAATTACAAAATAGACCCTACGATTTCAGCTTATTTTGCTTATTGAAAAAGTGCTTTTTAGAAAAAAACTTAAAACTACAAAGTTGCTAAGGAGCTTATTCCTAACACTTAACAAAAGGACATTTAGCTTTTAACCAACAACTAATAAGCTACAAAAGTAAGAAAAATAGATTGCTGCTTACATGAAAAGTGCTCGTTTAAAAAAAGAGCTTTTTTTGATTCTAGCTTATATTGAGCTTATTATTTGATGAAAATGAAAAGCAAAGAAAGCTACTTGAAGAATAAGATGTGTACTTTGACTATCTAAAAAGGAATAAGCTAAGAGTAACTAAAATAACTAGTAACTTTCTAATGAAAAATGCAACTTTTAGCTTATCACTGTTTTTAAACTTTCCTAATAAGCTAAACAGCTTATTTATAAATCCTAAAAGCTGAAATTTTGAAAATAAGTTCTAAAACTAAGGTTAAATCTACCTAGATATAAGGAATTTGATAAAAAACACTTGATCTCAAAAATCAAAAAGAAAATTCAGCTAAAACTCAGCTGCTGTCAAACCACTTTTGTAAGGAAATTTAAGCTAATTAAAAAGCTGAATATTGGAAACTAAATGATGACAAATAATGAGCTAATGGAAATCTAATAATATGCTAAATTAGAATTCTGACACCTACTTATAATGCTCCGCGCGAGGAGATTTAAAAAATGACTGAGCAACAACAGTCAATGCTGTTGTTGCTGGTGCAATTGACTTAAAACTAAAATTCAAGCTAAGGTTCAATTATTAGTGCTTCAGGATCATTTTACCAACTGTATTTGAATCTTTATTGACAATTCTTAAACAATATAAAGCTATGAATCTCTAAATCCTATAATCACTTCAAAGAAAAATTGCCCTGGTGCAAATGTAAAGGTTTTAAGCTCTAAACTTAAGCAATTCTTCAACTAACCTCTAACAAACCTGCACAAAGCTTTCTAAATTACCCCCTGAACACTAACAGAATGAGAAGTTTTTACAAAGTGCATTTGACTTTAAGAGTCAAAAACAGCCAATTCCAAACACTCCTTAATGAAAAACTGTCCAAACTATTTTTGTGGCTAAAAGCTATTATAAAACTCTAAGAACCCTAAATACCTTATATCCACTCTACTAAAAATGACTTACTAACACTATGTAAGCTCTAAAAATACTACTTATTAGTAGAATTAAGCAAGATTGTTCTTCTAACTACAAGGTCTTTTCATACTACTATCAAATGACAGTTTTAAAAAAATAGAATCTAAATGAGATTTTTTAACTAAGACAGCGTAAGGGGGGTGCGCTGCACAAACTTACAACTATAAGCTAGCTAAGCAAAATGAACAGGTTTAAACATAATATTCTAAAAGAAATGAGCTAAATTGCATTAAGCTTATTGATGCAAAATTTAAAGTCTAGAAAGTAAACCTGAGATATGAGGAATCTTCCACTCAACATACTAGTTCCATCACCCAGAGTTGAGTCTAGTGATACCTAACTGGCAAACCCTATGCCTCTAAACCCAAAGAGCAATAAAGCGCAATAACAAATTAGCTTATCCTCATCTTGAACCTCCAATAGCTTTGATCAAAACTAAATTCAAATGGACATAATTTGATGTAAATTGATAAAGGTTAAGTTAAAAGGACTGGGCTTAAGGACAAAAACTTATTAACTAAATTTTAGCTTGTGAACAGTAATAAGCTCAATTGAGCTTATTAAGAGCTTATTAAGATAAAATCGACTTGTACTTGAAAACAAAGACAATAAGACTTGTAATATGAATTGATATTGCTAAAATGATTGAGTACAAGTTTAGAAGAGAAGAGTACAAGAGCTTTTAAGCTGATTAAAAAAAAACTTGAAAGTAAATGCTTAATTGAGAGAAAATACAATTCTGAAATTTTAAAACTAAAACAACCACTGAAAAAGTGATCCCTAATCTGCTATTTATAGAGGAGAGGTGAAGAGGAGGGAAGAATTTCTAGAATAGTCCACTTTTTCTCTCTCATCCCCTTGATTCTATTTGAAAAACAAATCTAAGCCGTTGGATGAGCTTGTGAGGTGTCCTGGCCAATGAGGTGTTGCCACGTGGGCGTTTTTGATTGGAGAGGGTGTAAGAGCAGGGCTGGGCATTTATAGAGGAGCGGGGAAGGATGATTTTCGTGATTGGGTTGTGTGTAAGTTTGGCGGGAAAAGTAGTTTTGGTGGTTAGAGTTGTTGTAACAAACACGTTTTCTGTTTGAATGTTTGGAAAGTGTGCACAAATGGTCCTTGTCTTTGCCCGCTCCTTTGTAGTTATAAACAAGTTTGAGCTTCACAAGTTTGGCCCTTGTGGGTTACTTTCTTTCCTTTTCTTTTCTTGTAATTAAAACAAACTTTTTTCCTCTTTTGGCAAACTTGGTCCTTTGATCTTTATAACTCCAAGGAAGCCTTTGAAACTTTGAATACTTGTCATAATTGGTCCTTTGACTTTATTCCTTTGACCTTTGACTGCCTTTCTTGCTGTGTCGGGCTGATCCGGCATTTTGATTGTTTCTTCACTCTTTTTCTTGTCTCTTTCGTTCCTTGTCGGTTTTTGATCGTTTTTGCTTCTTTTTGTCTTTTCAATCCTTTCCTGCACAATTAGACACAAAAGCACACTTTTTTCTATTCTTTTGGCATTTTTATGGCTTTTATTTGGCAAAATCCCCGGGTAATTTAATATACAATTTAGCAAATATCAGCTGACATATCATTTGCAAATTTAGATGAATATGCCATTAGGAAGAAAATCATTGAGTAAAAAATAACTAAGCCTAATACTAATACTAGTAAATCTAAAACTAGTGAGACTGTAGGTAAAACAAATGAAGTAAACATTGAAAAATCTAAGTCAGTCTATGAATTAGTTGTGCCTAAACCAAAGATTAATAGAGATAAAGTTATTGTTGGGATTTGAGATTTGATGATTACAAAACCACATATGAAGAAAAGAAGAAAGATGAAACAACAAGGACTTAATGTGCAATATTAAGTTAGCTTTTTATCAAAGCTAGGTTTTCTTGTAAACCCTAGCCTCTCTAGTATATAAAGAGAGGTAGGGGCATTTAGTTTAGTATCCATCATAGTTAGATCTCTCCAATAAGAGTCTAATAGTTAGCTTATTAGTTTGTGTAATAGTTAGTTATCTAGATAGCATAGTCGACTGATTAAAGTCGAATAGTTCATAGTTTATTAGTATGCGACTAAAAGAAAACCTTGTGATAACATTGATGTTCTTAGTGTTGTTGTATTATCCGCTGGCTTTATATCATTTCAATGATTTATTTATAATCTTAGATGGGCAAAACATCTAGTGAAGCCACAATTCGACTTTTTCTACAGTTGGTATCAAAGCGGGTTGCCTTGATATCAATAGATCTACATAAGTGTTGATGTGACGTGTTGCTTGTTCATAGTGTTTCTGAAGGCCACTAGATCTGATGTGTTGATATTAGGGTTTTTCCAACCCTAATTGTGAAAAAGATGATAGTGTATTCGATCAATGTTTTTTTATCTCTACTTGATTTGATTTTGTTCATAAGTTGTTAGTTGCATCTGGTAATAAATAATTAGTATTGATCTGGGATCAATCGTTATTATTATTGTTTTCACGTTAGGCTGATTGTGTGAGTGTATTGGTCAGGGATCGAATGAAGCCCAAAGCTGTGATGCAATTAGCATGACTTGTAGGCATTAATTCAGAAAAAGAAGAGGTGATGATGTGATCTGATTATGTAGCCTGGTATGTTTTTGGCTAATGGAGCAGCAGGTACGTTTGGATTCAAAGATAGCAGCAAGTTTTGTGTATTACAGCACGTTGCAATGGTGAACATGAAAAACTAGGGTTTCTCCCCAAACCCTAATTTATGTGGCTGTTTGATGATTGTGATCGTAAGGCGTGTAATAGGTATCTGGTTTGATAAAGAGTGAGCAGCAGGAGATATCAAAAGAACCAGCAACAATAATGATTAGTGACAGAAACCCTAATACTTGTTTTTAAGGAAGTAGTCAAACCCTAAGCATTAGGGTTTTTGATTCGCGCAATTGTGTGTAAGAGGGTACAATGGAAGTACGCATGGGCCTAGATATTGTGAATCAAATGTGGAATTATAATGATAACTATTCTTGTTTAATAAGTTAAGTGTTACAAAAGGACATTTGAGATAGGGAGGAGAAGGAGCCATCAAATAAATATTCCTTCATCCCTGGCTTCAGTACTCTGAATGCGGAACTATACATTGCTACCATTTTTGTTAGGTACTGTGTTGTGATGCTACACACAAAGTGAGGTTAACACATAGGTTTCAACTAATTGATGCGGTTTTTAAATTTCATTGGGACTGGACGTGTATAGACATGATGATGGGGCCGTTTCGCTAGTGCTACATTGAGTGGATGAAATATTTAATCTTGGGACATAGCAAATATTGGTTTGGCGCTGGGCTCGTTATATATACATATTTGTGTTCTTTGTTTTTGTACTGTTCCTAAGATGGAGGTTCTGTTACTAGTTACTACATTTGCTATGATTTAGTATAATTAAAAACTAACTGTTCACCGAGATGAGCACTTTTGAATATATTATTGTTGCGTAGGGCTCGTACTGGATAATGGAAGTATGTACAGCTGCGATTGACATAAAGAAGCCACAAGGAAACGTCCCCATAGACGTGGAGATGAAGACACACCATACAGAGTTTTTATGGTTTGGGGCTAGAATATGTCATTGAAGGTAATTTAATTCATGGCTTTATATTATTTGATTTAAAGTGCTGACTACGATGTGATTTAATGTGTTCGGAGTTAAATTCCTTGTTTCGAGAAGCAAAAGGATAGTACTCTCATGCCTATATAGAGTTATAGTTACCCAAAAGCTCTATATCTAACGGATTAGTACCGCTCGGATACTAGCGACACCTCACTCTGAACAGAGTGAAGGCAATAGACAGTGCACTGTAACCATATGGGAAGTGAAGGATGTTCCTCTGTTTTGTGACCTACGGCTTTTGGCAACGATACAGTGATAGTTTTTAGTGACTGTATTTTGGGACATGAAAAAATGGTCACTAAAAGATAGTTTTAGATTGTAATCCTGTTTTATGTTGTCCCGATATAGCTAGTTTTGTATCCGCTGAGCGTTGGCAGATATCGGATGACAGATATTTTTTCTTGATTGGGTTGTTGGACGCATTTGGGTCTTGAACGATGATAAAGTTTATGGTTTGTTTTGGAGAGTAATTATGAAGACATTTGATTCAATGGCTTTTTAATCAATTATGAGACACAGGGATAAACCTATTTTGTTTATCGAATACAAACAAGGATTGCAAAGTATGATCGCTTATAGAAGTCGGCAAGAGTGCAACAGTCATACATAAGAGAGGATGATGTTATTGCACTTAGATGATTTTCATCAATAATTACCACTTGGAGCCTACTGAGTTCGTGATTTAAAAGATGGTTAACATACTTTCAGGGGGAAGCATATTGTTATAACAATGTTTTAACCGACTAACATTGTACCACTTAAGGGGAAGTGTTCACAAGTTGCTTAACTACAAAAGACCCCTATTAGATGATTACAAAAAGGGGAAGAAGACTATATGATTTGCAGCTTATTTATGAGTGGTGACATGTACAAGAAGATCTTAATTCAAGGGGAAGCCATATGCATAAATGAAGATAAATGAAACAACACGGGTATAATATGACACTTTGGTATTCTACATATGGAATAATTAAAAGCTGGAAGATTTCCATGAAGATAGGCATTGAAAAGTCAAAGAATATCAAAGATAAAGAAAGGTTTTAATTAGTTTTAATTAGCTTCCTAATATAATTAATTAGCTTCCTTTGTAAGCCTTAATATTCCTCTATATAAAGGGTATTAGGATGAATAGTTTAATATCCATCATAGTTAGATCTCTCTAATGAGAGTCTAATAGTTAGCTTATTAGTTTGTGTAATAGTTAGTTATCTAGATAGCATAGTCGACTGATTAAAGTCGAATAGTTTATAGTTTATTAGTATGAATAAAGAAAATCTTATGATAACATTGATGTTCTTATTTGTTATTCTGCTGTGCTTTATATCATTCAATGTTATTATATCCTAGATGGGCAAAACGATATATGAAGCCAACAATTAGGTTTCAATAGAATTTAAGAGCAGAGAAGGTCCTGCATGTTCTTTAATTACATAGGAAAACTCTTGTAATCTTTATACTACGCTAGAAGCGTTCGGTTAGCATATTGTTATCCTTACTTTAATCGTTCGTCTATGATACTGTGTTCTGTTACAATGACTATGGGCTAATACCTGTAGGTATTAGCTATGTTTTTGATAATTTAATGTTTGGTTTGTCTATATTGATTGTTCACATTTTCGTTGCATGTTGATTATTTTTATCACTTCATATCCGTTTATCGTTTGATATGTGTTCAATCTATCAATCAACTGGATCTAGAATGCATGGCGTAGGCTAAAGTCTGGGATATAACTACATATAGTTTATTTATGTGACTATGGATTAATAGGACTGCAAATTTAAGTCTAAGTTTCTTCCCTTAGTTAAGTGAATATGTAGACTAAGAGGTGACTTAGGATTACAAATAACATTTTGTTTCCCTGAGTAAGTACTTGGACCGCGGACTACCAGCATATACATAATGATTTGACTAAAGTGGGTAAAGCCTCGATGAGCTAGGTTTTGATATATCACCAGTATTGTCTCCTAGATAGATTATAATCAACTGTGTGAGCTTTATAAAGATTTAGGTTAATTGTGACAGGATTAACTAGAATAAAGTTTAGAGAGAAGACCCACCTAAGCTTAAGGAATGATATAACACCAACGAAGTAATACAATCATTGCACACATAGACAATTCCTACATTTTATTAGATTAAACTGGCTAATACGTTTTCCTTACATTAGGCTTGACCGCCTCTTTATCGTTTGTTTATCTGCTTGTGTGTGTTAATTGTCTTATTTAGTTTAGATTAAACCAAAATGCGTGCCAGTCTCTCAGGCTAAACCCCCCCCTTGTGTTAGCTTAGGATTAATTAGGTTTAATTAGGATTAATTAGGACTAACCTAGATAATTAAAATACTGATAGATTTAAGTATTAATGCTCACTCTTAGTGATCGACACCCTACTTATCAACGAACGTACAATTGATCGGGTACACTGCCCGTTTATGTTTGTTAATAGGTAAAGTCGGCATAATATAAATAGTAAAACTTGATAACAAATATTACCTATACACGACATAACACATTAAGTTTTTGGCGCCGTTGTCGGAGAGTGAAATTGTTTAATACTTGTTTATTAGTGTTTTTAGATTAGTTTAGTTTGCATTTGTATTATTTTGCATATTTGTGTGTTTGTTTGTATGTTTGGTTTGTTTTTCTGCATTATTAATTCTTGTTGTTTTTCTTTTGATCGAATACTAAATACGGCGTATTCATCTTTTTGAATACGGCGTATCACTTTTCAAAACTTATGCAGCGTATGCGACTATCAAACATCAATACGGCTGATGCGGGTCTTAGGAACTCGTAAAGATTTTTATAATCCCCTAGGAAGAGTACCTAATCATTGCAGTGTAGTACAAGAAGGACTCTAAGGTGAACTCTCTAGAGGAATAGCGTGTAAAGGCTCGAACTAAACCTAACTAAGATATAAGGGGTTAAAAGAAGATTATTTTTGTATTTTATATTTTTTTAAAGCAAGTAAAATTCAGGTTTTAAGAGGTGTGTTTTTGTTCTTAAACTAATTAAACTAAAATTAAATCTAAACTACTTTGGTGGAAACTCGTATGATAAACAAACGTATTTACTTAATCATGCACTAATCCTCAGGTTGCTTCTCCTAATCCTATTGCTTTGTCACACTTGTGATGATCTTTGTAAGTATTTCCTAGGTCATGAACAGATTAAACGAATCCGCCATCTATGTAATATTCCGTTAAGGCAACGTACAGGTAAGGTAGTATGAAGACTATTACAAGTCCCCTAAGAGTACATTACATGCATTAAAACACTTAAGAGGGATCAACCATATTAAGGGTAAGGTAGTATGAAGACTTTTACCAATGTTATCCTTTCTACACACTCGTGTTTCCCTGGACGTCTATGCTAATGTAATATTTTATAGCCAGTTTTCTAGAGCCTAACGCGCACATCCATCACAAGAAGCAATATTAAAAGGATCTACAACCTAAGTTTCATGCAATCATAAGTAAATACTAAAGTATCTAGCCTAGCATGTTAAAGAGAAGCGAAGAACATAAATTAATCAGACAACACATAGACATATTGAAAGATTAAAGGATAAATGACTTCACTTGATTAAAACATGAGTTAAAGGGTGATACAAGAGGGTTTTTAGGCCCTAAAATCGACCCTAAAAGCTGCTACTCTCGAACCCTAATAATAATAATCGTGTCTCAAAAGTTACACATAAGTTCCACACCTAAAACCCTAAAATCGAGTTTGTATATATAGGAAATATGCCGCGACGGCATCGCAAGATTTCTGACGTTGTCACTTCGCCGAATCTTCTAAGTGTTTCTTCAAGACGGTTACTTACTGACGCCATCTCTAAGTTCTTGACGCGGTCTCTTGTACGTTCTGACGGCGTCGCTATGAATTACGACGCCGTCTCCAGGCACTGTATGTCTATTCTTGAAACCACTTCGTGTAAAGTTGCAATCTTGTCCCATTTCTTCCCAAATTGAGTCCAAGTCACGTGTATTTTCTCCAAGAGCTACCTATATTCTAAAAACATAAAAAGAAACAATTAAGCACGTATTTTAGGCATATTTGCATGATTTAGGGGGTTAAATGGCCCTGAAAAAGTGTATAAAATGACACCTCATCAAATACCCCTACACTTAAGATTTGCTTGTCCTCATGCAAATGGGTTTTTTTACCTAAACAAAAGCAATATCAGGGGCATTTAACTTACTTTTCAAAGATAATTTACAGTACAACCAATTAGACCACATAATTAAAAGCACGCAAAATGTATACTAGCACCTTACAATATATGTTTTGATTCTCTCTTTCTCTCGGGTGTATAATGAATTATAACAATAAAGGAAACGAGAAAATAACACTCATTACCTGTCGTAGCATATAAATTACCATAGGCTTGGTAAAGGATCAAAAACCTCCACCGTAATGGCGTAAGTACCTAGGAATTACTGTTAAAGAGGTCTTTAAATGGTTGTGGTGTATGGGTGTAAGTTAAACGGAAACGAAAACGGATGGGATATATTTGGGTGAATTTGGGGTGGTGGTGAGTTAATTACTATACAAGAATACACGTAGGCATTGCTAAGCCAAGACTCGACCACACTAGGACTAAGATATACAAACTTTACAACTAACTATATGATATAAACATGAACATAAGCAAAATGGCAGCCCGCACATTTTTTTCTCTTTATTTATATAAAAAAAAATTGATTCTTTTTCTTCTTTTTTTTGTACACTTTTGCCCTGTCATTTGCTGAGACATAACAATACATGAATTGGGGTTTATAAACATACCCCTACACTTGAGTTTTAGAAATCATAATTACAAACTAATTAATGACCCGTATTGAAAGTATCAAAATAACATGGAGTGTATTAAGCACATATGGGGGTAATAAATTGACTTTCTTTCCCATTTTCGCCATAAAAATGAAAACTACCATGCATCCTAATCGTTTCAAAACTGTATACACAAATCAAAAGACTCGACTTAGCAACCATGTACTCAAGCAAATAATCAACTAGGTTTTACAATAATGTACTAAAAACGAGTACATACAAGGAAGGCTAAGGGAATTTGGATGTAACAATTGGTTAAGGGTGTAAACGATGCTCTTCATTAATAATCTAGACTCCATCATAAAATTATGAGAACCGTGTTAGCCTTGATATTTAGTAAAGTGATGGTCATTAAACAATCCCGAGCCTTGTATAGGAAAACGTAGTTTTCGGGAGTTTAGTTAAGCTAGTTGGGCCTAGTTGTCGGGCTCAAGCCCATTTGTGTTAAGAACCGGCCCAACTCAAAGCCCACAAGAATAGTCCTCTCTTGTAACTATTTAAAGCCCTCTCCAAGTGTGGAGAGGGTGTTGCTTCTCATTTTTCTTTTCATGAACAAGTAACCATTTTTCCTTTTTTATCTTTCTCTCTCTAAAATCTTTTCTTATTTTTGTGTTTGGTGATGAAATGATATCCTAACAAGTGGTATCAAGAGCCAAGGTTGGGTGTTGTGATTTGGTTGTGGTAATTTTTTTAAGCTTATCATTCGCCACGGGTGGGTTTAGTTTTATTTTGGTTTCGTTGTAGGT
>BQNB010044086.1:0-41209 GCA_026074375.1 Tanacetum coccineum
ACCATTTTTACACATAAACCATGGGTGTACAAAAGTTATTCTTCCAATATAACCTTATTTTAGTGTTCATATAACATAATCAAAAGTCCATAAACAAGATTAACATGTCATTTGCCATACTTTTACTTGTAACATATTAAAAAGCCTTTAAAACCCTAATTTTGTACATACACTTTTTATGCTTAACCAAGAGGGTAAAATACTTATGTGTCCATTTTAACATGGTGCTATCAATAACATATCTTATGGAAAAGTGTACAAAATAATGACAACAAGTAAAAACCCTTTTTTACATGTTAAAAATCCTAAATGGTGATTTCACTACATAACATCATATATACATATAACCATGAAAATAAAAAGTTAAAGGCTTTAGATAACCTTAGTGAGATGATATATGATGATGAGTTATAAGTGCTAAACCCTTGTTTAGTGAACAAAAAGCAACTTGAGATCATCGACAAACTTTAAACCATTTTCATTACATCATCATATTATGTTCGTGAAATAAGCTAGGTACAATAAACAGAAAAAGTAAAATAAGCTATTACAAAACTAAAATAAGCTAAAAATACAAAACTAAGACTAAGAAAAATAAAGGCCTAGCTCCCCAAATTGAAGGGTGGGGTGTGTATTTATTGGGGGTGAGGGGGTTAATATTGAAAATTTGCCCAATCATTAGGATGTTGATGAGCCAATCATTGGCTTTGTTTTGTGCTCCCTCGGATCTAGTTACTGACATAAAGCTGATCCACCGTTGTTATAAGGCCACGCGGCCATCATCATTTGCTTAAATGCAAAGCAGCCTTTCCATCCGTAGATCATTTTGCAATACTAGAATTGAAATGAAATTTTGAGAATTATACTATATCCCGCCACGTGGAGAATTTTAACTCGTCAATCCAAATTCTAGTGGGATCGCATGTGAGCAAATGGGAATTAATTTCCCTGCACATGACATGACGTCACCCTGCGTCATCACCTCCATTTTAATAATAGATTTAAATTGGGCTTAGACATGCATATTGGGCCTAACTTGGGCATAGGCTGGTCCGGCCCATAAAATGGGTTACGGGCTGGCCCAATAAAATTCGAGGGAACCGTTTGACTTGTATTCTCGCGCTCATTCCAATGGCATGTTCGGGAAATATTAACGACTTCATCTTGACTTCAAATAACAAGCACTCTTGATCGAGACGAACCCGTAAATACCCCTTTTTGCTCCGTTTTCAATCCTTTTACCTGCAAGACATAACAATACCAAACAAACATATTTGCAATATAATTAAGCATATTTTAGTATTTTTAGTCCTTTTAATAGTGTTTTACGGGATATAAATGATGTGTGTTTTAGCACACATCAGATTCCCCCACACTAAGCCATTGTTGGTCCCACATGCAATGTTAATAAAACAAACCCGAAAATAAATAATTTTATCCTCTTTTAACTTATAACCCCTCACAATCAAACAAGAACAGAAAATGTCCATTAAGAAGGTTTAAAAATTATTTATTTCGCAAGCACCCCCGTTTTAACCATTTTTTTATAATAATAGATAAAAACTAAGATAAAATTTTATAAAATTTATTCAAAAGGCTTAAAAATAGGAGTTCGTCATCCATGACTTTTCACAATCCCCAAACTAAGCTTAAAACGAAATCACAACCAAATATAAGATTAGATGCTAACACTACTCATAAATACTAATTGTGTATTACTTTTCCTCCCTTATTCCTAAATTTGTATTTCAAGATTTTATTTTTGTCATATACCCGAAGGCTCTTTAAGACTTATTTCTATATTTATTAAATCCGAAAATAAAGCAGGACGGTTAAAGATAAAAATTAGCTTCTATCCCTATCCTTGAAAACCGATGAGGTCCACATCGAGGTGACCGGAATTTGGCTTTTATTAGGCTACTTATTTATTTAACTTGATTTACGTCATATACCCTAAGGCTCTTTAAGACATAAATCAAGTGAGATTTAATTTGCACCATATACCCTAAGGCTCTTTAAGGTACAAACAAATCATTTATTAAACATGATTCAATCATTCACGCCATATACCCTAAGGCTCTTTAAGGCATGAACAATTTAATCACTTACGCCATATACCCTTAGGCTCTTTAAGGCATGAACAATTTAATCATTCACGCCATATACCCTTAGGCTTTTTAAGGCATGAACAATTTAATCACTTACGTCATATACCCTTAGGCTCTTTAAGGCATAAGTAATCTCATGATTAACTCTACTTACACCATATACCTTAAGGCTCTTTAAGCTTAAAGCAATTATTCATATGATATATATAGTATGCCAAATTTCGAATCCCGATGTGTACCTAATTTATTGGCATCGTCTTCCAAGTTAGTGGAAAGTTACTAAAAATTAAGTTGAACCGGACAACCTTATTTATTAAACATATATATATATATAAAAGTGAAACAAGCTAATGGGAGAAAAAGCCACAATTAATACTTATGAGCTTTAAAGAAAACCAATTATTCCACGCTTAATATCATGACTTATACTCGACTATATCATTTCTCGTTCTTCGCAATTTAAACTCTCTAAGAAAGAGAACACATAGCGCCTCGCACTAACTAGGAGCCAACGGAGCGAATCTTAGTTCTAGCAGAACTCCACTACATTATCTCTGCAGACACGTGGACTGGCCTGGCATTCAACGCTATAGACGATTAGCGTCTCACTACGTCTGTCAGACACATTACGACCTAGTATACTCACTGGCCTGCTCGATATGCGGCCAATAACACTACTTCCCGTACGTCGACAGTGCTACTGAAGGGGAAAGCTAAGTTAAAACTCGGTCAAGTCAAAGCTACCTATTTCTAACTGGCCTACTTATCATAGATTTATAGTTCATCATTTTTTTTTAAACTAATAAAACAATAAAAGAAAATTTAAAAAATTTTAATCAAAATGGGGTTGCAAGGGAACACAAACAGGCACACGTAAGATCCTATTTCGGCAGAAATCCCCCCACACTTAGAATAGAACATTGGCCTTAATGTTTAAAATATCAGGTTTTACCCCACACTTAGGAACAAAAATGGCAAATGCAAAAAATTCCAAGTATGAAAGGGGAAACAAATATATATATAAGATTGTGTCCATAATAGAAGTCAGAAGACCTTGGCACCCATGAGAAATCAAGGTACGTGCCTTCATAGCAGAGATGAGCTTAACGGACTTAAGCGGTGAGGAACCAGATAAAACAAATTCACAGTTGGCGAAACGTTACCAAGATCATAGTTCTAGCATAGCATCAATGGAGCTCGATGAGAAGCCAACCAATCCATGCCAAAATCACATCAAAGTCGAGCATATAGATAGGAAGCAAATTCGCAGGACGAATACGATCATCAAAACGGAGAGGGCAGTTAACATATTCCTGGTCAATAAGCATATGGTTTTTCATTGGGGTTGAAATGATTACACGTTTGATTAATGGTGTGGGATTCATGTTAAGTTTCTTAGCAAATGTGGTAGATATTATAGAATGTGTAGCCCCAGGTATAAATAAAATGCAGGCAGTAAACGATCATGCAATGTAGAGAATTACCGATAATATAACCTGAATCCTTTGCCGCCTGATCATGAGTCTCAGCAATAAACCCTACTGTAGCAGAGGGTAATCTAAGGCAAAATCCCTGGCATACTATCTTCTGCTCACTTGGGGAACAATTCCTTCACCTTAAGTTTGAGTTAGACCCTCCAAGTAAAACATTGGAGATGAAAACAAGCACACAAAGGCTTTACGATCTAAGAATCCTGCAAAAACAGTACCACAAACCATAGAAAGAAGCACGCCCCCACACTTAGGCTATAAATTCACACACTATATTATTAAGAAAATAGAAAGAAGAAAAGACAAACGGTTGCCGTTTTGATAAGCGCTTGTTTTTTTTTTGTGCGAGTACACTAGCTTGACTCATCTCCTAATTCTCCCCGAATTTCTTTGTCCTTGGGGTGAAAACTAACCGAAGATTCGGTCATCAATGAAATTTCACTTAAAATATGACATTTATCGATCAAGAAATCATTAATCAGAAGATGTGGAGATTTTCTCGTGAAAGAGAAAACTCCATTCATAAAGAAAATCCCAGGATCGAAAACTTTGTCCTCATTTTCGGCAGGAAATGAAAGAAAAGTGTCGATCTTAGAAGGATTAATCAAGAGGAGAGAATCACTGACGAATGAGAAAGTAGGAAAATCGTCTAGTGGAAAAAAATAAAATCTCTTAGATTGGACTCTTTTGATAATAAATATTCCGGGATCAAAAATCATTTCCAGAGGTAAATGAGACTAGGTCAATCTCAGAAAATTCCTTAGAAAGAGAGGAGTCATAATCGGATAATAGAAGAGAAGAATCATTAAGCTGATTAATTGTTAAACCCTTAGTTGGTAAATCAAATATATTTTCCTCCAAAACTCTAGTTAAATCTCCTGGAATGATCTCAAGATCAAAGTAAAAACGGTCATAATCCGGTGGAGATATGATGTGAGCGAGTCTATCGGCGAACTCCTCATGATGAAAATCACTCCTATCGGCAGGAGGAAGCGGATCAATCGAACGATCAAATACAAACGAATATCATAATTGAGAAGAGAAGAATCAAAATGATTAGTGGTACTGCCACTACTCTTCTCTTCAATATGATTGTCATCAAAATAGAAAAGTCTTCGTAATCCGTAAAGAAACTATCAAACTGAAGTACCTGGTACTACTCCACTACTCTTCTCTTTCAAATATTAAAGCTAAAAGTCTCATACTCAGGCGGAGAATTATCAAAATGAGAAAGAAGAGTATCGGTCTCCTCCACGAGAGAGTCACTATCCCCGAAGGGTGTAGGAAATGGGGAGAGAGACTCGACCACAGAATCAGAAGAGGGAGTGGGATTGCCACTCAAAGAATTGTTTTTAATAGGAAATTTATTGCACAAAGAATCAATAATATCAATTCTATAAACGAAATGGTCGGCACGTCCCGTAAGAGTCTTCAAAGCATGAAATATATTCTTCTTTGCAGGCCGGATTGTCTCTGGAAATCAATGCTGATAGAGATTAGGCTTGAGGTCTTCCTTAGGTTTTGGTGCGGATAATGGTGGAGTTTCCGAAGGTGGGAAAAGTGGTGTGCTCTTAGAGCTAGCAATTTCCACCACTTCCGTTATGGTCTCCGGTTCTTCTTCCTCTTCTTGATAAACGAGAAAATTAGAATGAGGAATAAAAGATCCATCCAATGTCAAACCACTCATAGCAGTAACCGCTTTATGTTCTTCTCGTGGGTATGTTTCGGTGTCGCTCGGTGGGACACATGATGGCCTCTCTTGAAAAGTTTCTTCTAGTTGACCCATTTGATTTTGCATTAACTGAATTGAGGCTTCTTGGTTTCGGTTAAAAGCTTCTTGCATGCTAGAAATAAGATCTTCGACTTGTTTAGTAAGAGCGGTGATGACATCATTTTGAATTGAACTACCACCACTACTCGAAACTTGAGGTTTATTTCTACAAGTACGAACTCTGGCTTTATTCTCGATAGTGGTTAAGGCTTCTTGAATATTTCTCATCATTAGATTTCCTCTTGCTACGGTATTTAGAGAATCTTAATCAGATTGATTCAACCCGTTATAGAAAAAATCTATTTGGTGAAGGAGAGAGAATCCGTGATGAGGACATTTCCTTAATAAATATTTGAATCTTTCCTAAGCTTTGGTAAAAGTCTCACCGAAAACTTGTTGAAAGTTCTTGATTTCATTTCTGAGTTCTCTTGTTTTAGAATGAGGGAAAAATCGATTCAAGAACTTTGATACTTAATACATCCCAAGAATGTATGGAATTAGCGGTTCATTATCAAGCCATGTCTCGCTGCTCCATTTTAAGAGAAAAAAGGAAATAAAGATCAACTTCACACACTTCATCAGGCACTGGTTTAGTCTTAGTAGATTCGGTTATTTGGTAAAATCTCCTGATGTGTGAATGAGGATCATCATTTTCAAGACCAAAGAAAGAATTGTTACTTACGAAATCAAGTAACTTGGTTTTTAGTTCAAATTCATCAGCTAGAACGGGAGGAACAACAGATAAGCATTCTCATACACCTACATAGTAATTGAGAGTAGCTCTCCTCGTCTCAAAGATCGGGACCGATGTTGGGACGTCTTCCAGCGTTCTCGTCCCTCTTCTTCTATATAATCATGAAAAAGATATCGCACTCGATTCTTCTTCTTGAACGAAATTGCCAACTTTAATCGGAAATGGAAAATGTAACTCAATAAGGTTCAAAGATGATTCGTGCTTATGCACCAGAATAAAACAAGAAATTTGGTATTTCAAAATTTTAGTAACTCTTTGTAAATCTTTATTATCATTTTTTTTATTTTATATTTTATATATACTTAAAAGAAAAGGAAAAATAAAATAGAAATGAAATATACTTTTGGATTTTTATAAAGATAGAAAAATAGAAAATAATTTTTTATTTTTGGATTTTTTTTTATAAAGAAAATAAAATAGAAATATTTTTGGTATTTTTAATATTTATAAAGGAAAAGGAAAATTAAAAATAAGAAGAAAAATATTTTTGGATTTTTATATATTTTTTTTATAAGGAACGAAAATAAACTTTTCGAGAAGAAAGGATCTCAAGGCTCGAACACGAACAATTCTGGAAAAATCGCTACACCTCTCCCCGGCAACGACGCCATTTTAATGCTCGCGTTTTTCTACACGTATCAAATAAACCCTCAGTTATATAATATATATATATATATATATTCATACACGTATACGTAAGCAAAGTATCATACAAATTATTCTTAGGAAAGAATAATAAGTAATCAACACGGGTATCGTTCTCCTCGGTGAGAGGTGAATGGAAATCTACGTTCATGTTGTAAATCGAGCTTGATTGTCATTAAAGTTTTGGATTTGGTTTCTAAATCTACTAAAAGGGAAAGCATATAAAAGGGAAGCTATACTAGAATTAAAGGCACAATTAAATTCTATCGACAATTAAAGCAATTAATAACTAAAATTATGAATTATGAATTTAAAGAAATCTACACTAATTAATTAAAAAATGATAGAAAATTGAACCGAATTGAAGACCCGCAATAATTGAATACCACCACGAAAATGATTAAGCCAAAGCTATTTCTACGAGATCTAGTCTAAACGAAATCTTGCTTAAACAAAACATTACACAAACTAGATAAGCACTTTTTAGTGTACACATCTAAATTAACCTAAGGTATTCGAAATCTAAGCATTCATAAGCTCTCAACTAATTAATAAGCAACAGGAGTTTAGATCGAGCAATAAATACAATAACATTTCAAACATCATTATGAATAAGCAAATAATCTCTCAAAAGATCAATCAAGCAATATAAGTTCGCTTTTAACCAAATAAGCTGATTAGAAGCTTATCTTTACCGAAAATATGAGCTCCTAATAAGTCTAAAACGATATAAGCACAGAGATAAGCTAAAGACAAGCTTATTTAGCTTAGTACTGTCGAAGAGTAAACTAAAAAGGCGATTTAGAGACGAAATCGCATTAGCTGAGTGAAAGCTTTATAGGCTCTATTATCTAAGTCGTATATAGACTTTTGACCAATAATAAGCTACGACAATAAGGACGAAAAAATCAACCCGCCGCGGCGCGGGCGGAGTAGAGGCTGACAATAGGAGCCGGATCTACAAAAAACAAGAGACAGGAATCACGTGGGCGGAGCAGGATAAGGTAACAAGAAGGGGCGCCTAGTTGGAGGGGACGTACCCAACGACGAGAAGGCTTTACACGCGTTTTCAGTACATGCAGCGAGTATGTAAGTATCCGGTGTAAATAGCAAGGTACGGAGGCGAAAACTCAGAAGCGAAGTGTAAAGGACTAGCACGCTGAGACTCTCAGCAGGCCTATGGCGTAAACAGTCGGAGCGGATAAAAATTACACTACAGTACCTAAAGAGACTTGAGAGATAAGAGGACAATAAAGGAGAGGCGTCGTTATATACATGACGGCCTTCGCACTGCATTAAGAGTGGAGGACTTTATGCGGTGGTCTGAGAGCACTATATAGGTACGCTAAGGCGTTCAACACTGTTGATGATAGCGTCACTATCACACTCTATCATCGAGTAAAAATGAATAATGCAGCAGCAATCCAAATTAGGGGATATTAGTCTATCATGGAGCCTAATCATTGGCTTTGTTTTGTGCTTGCCTGGTCGCTCAGATTCGAGTTTCTCTAAGCATTAGGAGCTGAACCAACCGTATTGTTGATACAAGGCCAACTGAGGCCCATCAGACATTTGCTACATGCAACAGCCAAGAAGCACTTTATCGCCATCTGTAAGTCTCATTTAGCAACTACTAAATTGAAACATGAAATATTTTGAGAATATAAATATAATTCCCACCCGACCAACGACAGGAGAATTTATTTAACTCGTCAATCCAAATTCTAGTGGGATCGCACATGAGCAAATGGGAATTAATTTCCCTGCACATGACGTGACGTCACCCTGCGTCATTACCTCCATTTTAATAACAAATTTAAATTAGGCTTAGACATGCATATTGGGCCTAACTTGGGCTTGGGCTGGTCCGGCCCATAAAATAGGTTACGGGTTGGCCCAATAAAATCCGAGGGCACCGTTTGACTCGTATTCTCGTGCTCTTTCCAATGGCATGTTCAGGAAATATTAACGACTTCGTCTTTACTTCAAATAACAAGCACTCTTGATCGAGACAAACCCGTAAATACCCGTTTTTGCTCCGTTTTTAATCCTTTTACCTGCAAGACATAAAAATATCAAACAAACATATTTGCAATATAATTAAGCATGTTTTAGTATTTTTAGTCCTTTTAATAGTATTTTACGGGATATAAATGATGTGTGTTTTAGCACACATCACATACCTTAAGTAATCACTAATCTTACAAATGGAATTTTACGATTAATAATTTGTAAACGTTTAATTTGATTGTAAACGTTTTTACATTTTGTTATTATCAAAACGTTGAGAGGTCAAAAAATATAAATAACGTTTTTAGACATTATTTGTATTAACAGAGAAGATCATTCAGATCAAGAAGCGTATTCAAGCTGCACGAGATAGATAGAAGAGCTATGCCGATAGGAGATGTAAGCCATTGGAATTTGAGGTTGGAGATAAGGTCATATTGAAAGTGTTGTCATGGAAAGGGGTGATACGTTTTGGCAAACGGGGGAAGTTGAACCCTCGTTATATTAGACCTTTCAAGATTCTTGCTAAAGTAGGAATGCTTGCTTATCTACTTAAACTCCCAAAGCAATTAAGCCGAGTTTATAGCACTTTTCATGTTTCTAATTTGAAGAAGTGTTTCATAGACGAACCACTAGCTGTTCCGTTGGATGAGATCACAGATTAGGAATGGACATCTTAATTTCACATGAAGAACCATTTGCGAATAATGGATCGAAAAGTTAAACGGCTAAAGCATAGCCGCATTCCAATAGTGAAGGTCCGTTGGAATTCAAGACGAGGGCTAGAGTTTACGTGGGAGCGTGAAGATCAAATAAAGAAAAAGTACCCTTTTCTTTTCGTTAACCCTTAGTCCACGTCTTAAGCTTTGAGGACAAAGCTTTTTTAACGGGGGAATAATTTCACAAATGGACCCCGAAAATAAGTCACGGTTGTTTTAACTTTTCAACAGATTATTTTTTACTTTTATAAACGATATGTTTGAATCTGAAGTTTACCGGGAAGTTAACGTTCTAATCTGAAAAATGTCATAGGACGCATTTCGACTTCGGATTTCGATTAGTAGTAGGAATTATATGAGTTATTTTAAACACAGTGTTTCATAGTTTACGATCACTCTCGGTATTTATTTTTACGCTTTAACGTTTAAATTACGTTTTTCGTGTTTTTAACCTAACGGAACCTTAAAAACCCGAAATCTTTTTGTGTAAACTTTAGTTATTCCATCTCATGTTCATAAGTGCCAAAATTTCATTCATAACCCCGTCATATGAAATATTCAGACCCTAAAGTCCAAGCCAAAACAACCTAAACCTTGAAATGAACTAAAGGCTCATTTCTTGTGTTATTATCATTTGTGTGTAAGAGTAGATAGAGCCATTCTCATAGAGTCCGCTACCATGTACAAAACATTCAGTTAGACAAAACATGTGAATCCTTACACACTTTGATCTCATTTGACCTAGCTTGAGCCTAAATACGGAACAAGACTCAAACAAAATAAACCATGGTCCTTTGATGTTTGAGTTCGCTGAGCAAGGGAACACACACACGCCTTTGGTGTGTGTTGGTCACATACATACACACTACATTACGCGACAGTAAAAAACCTAACCACTTTGGCTATTTAAGCATCTCATTCTCACACTTAGGGTTCATCTCATTTCTAAAGTCACAACAAGAAAATTTTCTCTCCCTTTTCCATTGTTCTTAGCCACAGCAACAAACACCCTCATTAGGGTTTCTATATCTTTGATTTCTAGTAAGATCCAAGCATACTAGGTTCATTTTTAAGAACATCTAAGGTGGTTTGAAGTGTTGGTTCTTTGATTTCAAGAGTCTTTTAAGAATTTATAATCTAAGGTTTCAAGATTTGTTGTTGGGTTTTATAGATCTAGTATTTTAGGGTATAGATCTTGTGATTTCTCTACTTGCTCTTCATTCTTGTAAGTGTCTTGAACCTTTTCTTGTGATTTACTTATGTTCCTTCATATATGTTCAAGATCCATACATCCATATGTTATGTTTTAATTTTTGAAAAATATTAAACAAGATTTTATAAATAATGATGTTACTTTGTTTCACTAGTTAAATAATATGTTTTTGGTGAGATGAGAGTTGAATGAGAGTTGCAACAATAGAAATGAAGGGATTATGTTTGTTTTAGACTATGCACTATTGTGAAGTTTGGTGTGATTTTTAGAAGCGTTTGTGAAAAAGGTAGTTGCTGATCCGAAATGGTTTTGAGGTTTTGAGCGACTTAGGAATGTTTTTATTAGGCGTAAAAGTAGTTTTTGGAGAGCTTATTTCGAATAGAAGTTTTTCATATATCGCACATGAAAATTAGACTTAAAACGGCAAATTTATAGCCAAATAAAACTTGAAACATTTTTCGGCAAAACCAAATGAGTAATTACTGATGTGAATAGTAAAATGGGTTTTCGGACACTTTCGAGATATTTTGAGCTTTTAAAACATTAGTAACACATACATATTGATTAGTATCATTTTAAAACGTCGTTAACATATTTTAGGAAAAGCGTTAAGGTTACTAAAAATAGTAAGTTTAGTGAATTTTAGCAAGATAGACATGGAAGTTTAACGTTGAGAGTTTTCTAGTACACTTAAGGAAATATGGATTAAGAAAATATAAGGGACGGTATTAACGTCCTGAAACTAAAAATTTTCCTAAAATAGAAACTTACTAAAAATAGTAATTTTTGGTCAAACGCCGAAACTTAACGAAAAACTCTATAATTTTATTTAGTTACGTTTTGTTAATTAAGTCAAAGCACAAAAACACACATGGATGTCTTTTGGTGATGAACATATTGTGCAATTCTTGGCATAATTTTTGTGTTTCTAAGACACGTTATTATTCTAGGTCGCGGCTAGATTTCTATATCATCTCTTACTTGCGTGATTTATCATTTGCTGATCTTGCTAAGGTGAGTTCACAGCCCCACTTTTTACTATCTTTACTTTACTACTTTGGGGTGAGAAACATTACTTGTTTTTAAACTATGAACACAATTACTTTACGTTTCATTTTCCTGATTACGTGTTGCCTAAGTAGCAAATAGACCACTAATGCCCGAACTATCATGAACCGTCAATTGCATAACTGATGGACTGGTTAAGTAAGCGTGAATGTTATAAATAGATCTATTGGGACTAATTATCCCTATCCGGGTGAGTAGCGCTCACTACCCACGGGGCTCCCGATAAACGGATATATACCATGTCGGATTTCACTAGGTGATCTTGGTCAGATACCTTTAGGGCAAATTAATTCTTGTTTGGCATATAATATGATTCCTTTTAAATTGAGCTTCGGTGCCATGAGGTTAGCGCAACAGTAAATGCTTTTTTATGTGAAGTTGTATCTGTTATAATTACCACGTACGTACTATGAACTTGTGGTCCACTTTTAATACTAAATTCAAACCTATGAATTCACCAACTTTATGTTGACGGTTTTAGCATGTTTTTCTCAGGTGCTTAGCTGTGGAAGTCTTTGCTTGCTTTATGATGTTGCCTTGCATTGGACCGATTTTCAAGAAATATTATTATCTATGTTAACATCGTTGTCAAACTTTAAAACCATTTATTCGCTTCCGCATATTATCTTTGAACTTATGTAAAACTTTAACTATTTTAAATTAATGCAACGATGTTGGATTTTCAAACGTACCCTTAGAGGTCGTTCTTTGTATCTTGTGTGATGTATATTATGACGTCACGCCTTCGGACACGTTTTTCCTTCCAGGCCCCGTTTGAGGGTGTGACAAATTGGTATCAGAGCCAAGGTTATAGAGAACCAGGTAGTATATTTAGGTTTGGTCTATAACCTGTATGTGATCCTACGTATTTACTTGCTTACGTATATAAGTACCATCGATAAGTATACGAGTATTAAGTATAATACATTTCCATAATTATATTACGTTTATTTTGCCTTACATAGATTTTCTTGTTGGTTTTATATAAAAATTGCACGCATTGGCATGGTTTGATATATAGGGGATTTATATAAACTTTTGCTTGTGCAGGTTATGGCACTCCGTAATTTTTATTTCTTCCGAACTTTAATTTTATAATTAAAAAAAAATAATATTCAGTCGAGAGTGTGGGTCCTCTTTTCTGCGAGTTATCCTTATCGATTCTATTTCTATTGAGGTCCCGGTTGCATCGGAGGTGGGGGCGGCTGCAGTTGCCTCACCTGCTGGGGTGCTCGAGCTTGATACTCATTCATCGTCTAAGGCTGATCCATCGGAGAGTTCACCACCTCCCATTTCTGTGAACCTATGGTTTCACTTTTTCTAGGTTCAGACGATTCAGAGTCAGATACTGAAATAACCAGGAGGCATGTATCACCTACTAGTTCAACTCCATAGATCCCTACTGCTCCCATTTTACCCGCACCATCTACTACTGTTGCACCATCATCTGAGTATCCACTTGCAGCCCGGGGGGGAGGGGGGGGGGGGGGGGGGGGGGGGGGGGGGGGGGGGGGGGGGGGGGGGGGGGGGGGGGGGGGGGGGGGGGGGGGGGGGGGGGGGTGGGGGGGGGGGGCGGGGGGGGGGGGGGGGGGGGGGGGGGGGGGGGGGGGGGGGGGGGGGGGGGGGGGGGGGGGGGGGGCGTTTTTGTTGTTGCCCCACCCGGGATTCGTCGACGACAAGCTATTCTCATCCGACACGGGGAGGACATTCATATTGGTCAACTTTACCGTACTCATCCTGGTGGGCCACTTAGGGCATTGACCGCGAGGAAGTCGGTTATACCTTTATCTTCTCATTGTTTAGCATTGAGGTACACATCACATCACTTGGATCATTTTACTTCCGGATCATCGAGTCATTCATCTTCAGATCATTCATCTGGGCATTCTATTTCAGGTCATTCCTTATCCGAACATACACCACCAGGCACCACCGATGCTGATTTATCTACACTACCGAAATTTATTCATCCATCACTTGCTAGGACTCTACGGTGTAGCGAGGCCTATCTTCGTTGGAGGTCTTCCCCATTATCTGCCATGTATCCACCGACAACATCTGAGTCGTCAGCGAGGATTCATCTTCCAAGTCATCTGTTGGGCTATCTCGTAAGAGATGCAGGTCCCCTGCTGCTACTGTGACTTTATCTATCCATGCTAATAGAGCTTTAGTTCATTCTCGTGCTGATCTTCTTCCACCTCGTAAGAGGTTTAGAGATTCTATTTCACCAGAGGATTGTGTTGAGAAAGACATTAATACGGATGTGTTAGAGGATATTGAGGTTAATGCTACGGCTATTGAGGTTGTAGTAGATAGGGATTTCGAGGCTAGGGTTGATGCATGTATTGATATAGAGGTCGATGTTGGGGTTGATGTAAAGGACGAGGTCGAGTCCAGTAATAGAGGTACTATGGAGGTTGGAGTAGATGTGGTTGCCAGGATTGATATCCCTGATGCTATGCTTATGCTTGATGCTGTAAAGCATTTAGAGCAGGTTAAGGAGGGTTTGCAGGATATTTATGATCATGTTATAGAGATACCTCTTCAGAGGATAGAGAACATTGGGATGGGACAGAGAGAGTTAGAGTCGAGGAGTGTGATTGCTGGTGGAGAGAGAGCTAGCTTACTTTAGCAGGTGGCGTCCTTGGAGAGGAGCACCATAAGACTTTGAGGCACCATGATGATGGAGAAAGTGAGAGCCGATAGGTTTCGGCGACGCGTGAGATTTATAGAGAGTGAGCTTAGGCAGATTCATAGGTTCCGCTACTATGACAGGATGCGATTTAGGAGATTAGAGACATTCGCTGCGAGACGTTTAGGTTTTCGTCCATGATGTTGTGTATGGACTTTGGGCTAATAGTAGAACCAGTTGTTAGTAGTAGTTTTAGCGTAAATCAAGTTCCCTATTATGGGTTGAATGTAACCGACTGATGCTTTTATATATGATATGAAAAGCTTGTTTTGATTCTCTCGCGTATTCATCTTTATTGTTATTTACTTGTTCTGGCAAAACATGTTCTATTGTATTTTCCTATATAAACCTTATTTACCATTTATAGTGGCTATATCTCGTATCGAATCTCACCATGTGCTATGTCTTGTGCTGTAGAACATGACTATCACTCGTTCTGGTATGACCTCGAAGGCAATCAAAGAACTCGTTAACCGACGAGTGGAAGAAGCGTTGGCTGCTTATGAGGCAACTCGTGCTGCCAATGCTCTCGAGGCTGAAAATCAAAGCCAAAACGGCAGTGACGGCGATAATGGAAATGGTGGAAATAGAAATGGTGAGAATAGAAATGGCGGAAATGAAAATCCAAATGAGAATAATAGGGATGCTAGGCATGTTGCTCGAGAGTGTACCTACCAAGACTTCATGAAGTGTCAACCACTCAACTTCAAGGGAACGGAAGGAGTTTTCAGGTTGATAAGGGGGTTTGAGAAGAAGGATAAATTTTTCCATATCATCAATTGTCTAGAGAAATACCAAGTCAAGTATGTACTTGTACATTGTTAAATAGTGCACTAACTTGGTGGAACTCACATAAGAGGACTATTGGAGCTGAGGCTGCATTTTCCATGTCACGGAGAGAGCTCATGAAGCTAATGGCTGAAGTGTACTGCCGAAGAAATGAAATTCAAAAGATCGAATCTGAGCTGTGGAATTTAACCATGAAGAACAATGATTTGGCTGCTTATACTCAGAGATTTCAAGAGTTGACTATGATGTGCACCAAGATGGTCCCCGAGGAGGAGGATCGGGTTGAGAAATTAATTGGAGGTCTCCCTGATAACATCCAAGGGAATGTAATTGATGCTGAACCTATAAGACTACAAGATGCTATTCGAATTGCTAACAACTTAATGGACCAAAAGTTAAAGGGATATGCTGTGAAAAATTCTGAAAACAAAAGAAGATTGGAGGTCAATCAGAGAGACAACCGTAGACAGCAGCCACTATTTAAAATGCCAAATGTTGGAGGTCGGAATGTGGCAAGAGCCTGTACGGCTGGCAACAATAAGAGAAAACCGTATAATGGACCGTTGCCTCACTGCAACAAATGTAAGCTTCATCATGAAGGGCCATGCATTGTGAGATGTGGGAAGCATAACAAGGTTGGGAATTTGACCTGAGATTGTAAGGTCACAAATTCCGCTACTTCTACTCAGAGGGGTCAAGTAGTAAATCAGAGGGTTGTAACCTATTTCAAGTGAGGAAGGTAAGGACACTACAGGAGTGATTGCCTAAAGCTAAAAAATCAAAACTATGGAAACAAAACTGGGAACAAGAATGGTGTTGACGAGGCAAGAGGAAAGGCATATGTGCTAGGTGGAAGAGATGCTAACCCCGATTCAAATGTCGTCAAGGGTACGTTTCTTCTCAATAACCATTATGCTTCTATGATATTTGATTCAGACGCCGATAGAAGTTTCGTGTTGACTACTTTTAGTACTTTGCTTGATGTAACCCCCGATACCTTAGACGTTAGCTATGCTGTCGAATTAGTTGATGGAAGAATTTTTGAAACTAATACCGTACTTAGAGGTTGTACGTTAGGATTGTTAGGTCACCCATTCAATATTGACCTAATGCCAGTAGAACTTGGTAGTTTTGACGTCATCATCGGCATGGATTGGTTAGCGAACCATCATGCGATGATCATTTGTGATGAGAAGATCGTGAGTGGGGGGAGATAAATATAAGGGGAGCAAATGCCTAGGAATGAGGTTTTGATAATTCAAGGTGATAGAGACCGAAAAGGAGAGAATTCAAAGTTGAGCATTATATCGTGCACTAAGACTCAGAAATATATCAAGAGAGGTTGCCCAATTTTTCTGGCATAAGTTACGAAGAAGGAAACCGAAGACAAGTTGGAGGAGAAGCGACTTGAGGACGTGCCGACTGTACGGGACTTTTCGGAGGTCTTTCCAGAAGACTTTCCTGGATTACAACCAACGCGACAAGTTAAATTTCAAATCGACTTGGTCCCAGGTGATGCACCTGTGGCACGTGCCCCATATAGATTAGTACCGTCAAAACTACAAGAACTGTCTACTCAACTGCAAGAACTTTCTGACAAAGGGATTTATAAAACTGAGTTCCTCACCTTGAGGAGCCCCGATCTTGTTTGTCAAAAAGAAATATGAATCTTTTTGGATGTGAATCGATTACCGTGAACTAAACAAGCTGACTGTGAAGAATCGATATCCACTTCCGAGAATCGACGACCTGTATGATCAGTTGCAAGGGTCAAGAGTTTACTCTAAGATCGACCTGAGATCTGGTTATCACCAACTCAGATTTCGAAAGGAAGACATTCTAAAGACAACGTTTAGAACACGTTACAGTTACTATGAGTTTCAAGAGATGCTGTTTGGACTGACCAACGCACCGGCGATATTCATGGATCTGATGAATCGGGTGTGCAAGTCGTATCTGGATAAATTCATGATTGTTTTTATTGATGAAATCTTGATCTACTCCAAGAGCATGGAAGAGCATGCAGAACATCTTAAGTTAATTTTGGAATTGCTTAAAAAGGAAGAATTGTACGAAAAGTTTTTGAAGTGTGAATTTTGGCTGTCGAAAGTACAATTTCTTGGTCACGTGATTGATAGTGAAGGCATTCACTTGGACCCAGCTAAGATAGATTCAATCAAGGATTGGGCATCGCCCAAGACTCCGACAGAGATTCGTTAATTTCTAGGTCTTGCTGGCTATTACCAATAATTTATCGAAGGTTTCTTGAAGATTTCCAAACCTATGACGAAGTTGACTCAAAAGAACGTAAAGTTTGATTGGAGTGAAAAGGCAGAAGCCGCATTTCAACTGTTGAAGCAGAAATTGTGTAGTGCACAAATCTTGGCTTTACCCAAAGGTAGTGAAAACTTCATGGTTTACTACTTCTAGTAAAGGGGTTAGGCGTAGTTTTGATGCAAAGGGAGAAAGTCATAGCCTACTTGTCACGCCAACTCAAGATTCATGAGAATAATTATACTACACATGACTTAGAGCTTGGAGCTGTAGTGTTTGCTCTCAAAATGTGGAGACATTATTTGTACGGCATGAAATGCATTATGTTCACTAATCATAAGATCTTACAACATATTCTAGATCAGAAAGAGTTAAACATGAGACAACGTAGATGGTTAGAGCTGTTGAGCAATTACGATTGCGAGATTCGTTATCATCCGAGAAAGGCGAACGTGGTGGCAGATGCCTTGAGCCGAAAGGAACGGAATAAGCCGCTACGAGTTTGAGCTTTGGTTTTGACGATTGGTTTGAACCTTCATACTGATGTGTCGTTGTGTGGTGTATATTTTATTGATTCAAGTTTTAAATTTATATTTTGCCTACTAAACCAAAAACAACACTTTAACACGTAGTGTACCTGATCGGTAGTAGTTTCGTGGTAAGTAGAGTGTCGAATACTTGAAGCGAGGTTAAATCTATCAATTTAATTAATATCTTGGTTATCTAATCTATGTTAATTCTATTCTATTCTAAACCTATGTCAGTCTAAATCCTAATTCTAACGGGAAAAGGGGGTTTTCAGCCTGAGAGACTGGCACGGTTTGGTTGGTGACTACAATCAATTCAAGGCACTTTTACCCACGCAAGCTAATTAACAAAAGATAAAAGAGCGGTCGAACCTTATATAAGAAAACTATATTAACCATTATTAATCCGATTAGAAAGTTGGTTTGTTTATTAAGTGCAATGATTTCTTCTCTCGAGGTGGCATATCATTCTTAAGACTTAGGCGTTACATCATCCTAAGACCTAGACACATTAATTTTGTCACAATTAAAGCATCCGCATAAAGCATCCTTATTTGCTGATTATAATCTATCTTAGGGATTAAAGCAATGGTGATCTTGTTAAACCCTAGCTCATAGAGACTTTACCTACTTACCGCTTAATGACAATTTATACACTAGTAGTCCACTTGTCCAACTATCCAATGGAATCAGAACGTTACTTGTTGAATTATCTAGGTCACCTGCTAGTCAACACGATCAATAAACCATTGGCAATATCCAATTAACTAGTTAAGCCCGAAGCGTATCCTAGACACAGATTTAGAAGGACAATATTTGTGTAACTATTATTCTAGATGTATAAATTACTATATGGAGAGCTATCCCGGACTCTAGATCTACTTGGTCCGCTTCACTAGATCCAGTTGAATGATAGGTCGCATACAAAAGCACGTAAACAAGTATTAATTGATAAACATAAACAAACATACAACGATAAATCAAGAAATCGAGATAAACAAATACCAAACATTAAAATCTTCATCATAATGGCTAATACTCGAAGGTATTAGCCTTCAATCGTCATAATAAATAAAAGAACTATTATATAGACAATGTAAACTAACTATAACGAATGATACCAAAAACTGAACGATTACTAACGTATATGGAATTACACGATGTCTTCTATGGAATTGATAACGTTGCTCGACCTTTGCTGCTCTTGTTCTCCTCTAAAAATCGACTTTTATGGTTTAGGTATCGAGAATATGATCCGCATACACTTTGATATACAAACAAAGTCTCAACTATTGTTATTTTGGATTCATCCAAGTTAACAAACACTTTACTACGTAAAGAATCGATCAAGGCGTGGGATCAACAGAGACCACGCTTGATATCTTCCAGAATATTATATTGATTCCATATCTTGAATATGGCGTGTTAAGTTTTCTGGATACGACGTATTGATCTTTATTCCTCTGTGGTCTTTGGTGAGTGCAGGCACGGATACGCCATATCTTCCTTGATAGATATGGCGTATTGGTCTTTAGAATAGTAATCTTCAAAATATCTTCATTTAAGCTCCCGAATGCGCGCCTTTTGCCAACTTTTACTAATTACTCCATAATTACTGCAATTCTCAAATATAAATGATTAAGTAACATTTCTTTGCAATAACTATACAAATTGGGTTAATAACATAGGATAAATGATGCTATAAAATAGACGTTATTTGATGTCATCAAATATCCCCACTTGAATCCTACTTGTCCTCAAGTAGCCTTTAGAAGTTTATAAAAATGTATCCCTTAGGATATTTTCCGTTAAAGCACTTATTCGGTCTATTACAAGTAGACAACCAAACACCTCACAAAATAGGAAGATGAAAACACTCAAATCACTTAACTAATCTATGTGGTAACATGTAACTAATTCGCTCAATTGCTCGATCTGGAAACACGAAAAGTGTCGGTCACTTCCAAGTTGTAACAGGTCTTAGCGCGTAGTTAGTATCATGATTAGATTAGTAATCTAGTCCGACCCAAGGTCCATAGGAGGCCCAACCAAGCCCATGGCCGGCCCCCATTGTAGTATTTATACACCACTCTTCAAGTCTTGGAGAGGGTTTGGTTGTTCCATTGTTCCATAAGTTCATTTATACCCAATTCATACCACATTTACAATCCAATTTCCTCTAACATCACCAACCCACATCTCACGTCTGTTCCTAGGTTTGATCTAAGATTACGATATTCTTCAATTTGGTATCAAGAGCCATGAGTGGTTGTGTTTAGTTTTTTGTGTTATGATTTGTGTTTATAACCTTTACAAAGATCAAATTAGTGATTAAAAATTTTTTTGGCTAAAAAAAAACCCTTAAAGTTTTTCATTTTTATGTTCCTATAGGTTAGTAATATATTGTACCAAGAACTTTTCTAAAAACCAATAAAAATCAGTCTTTTTGAGTTTTGAAAATTTGGGTTTCGTACAAGTTAGAACCGAACTAGAGAATCGAACAAGAGAACCGAACTAGAACACCGAACAAGATAACCGAACGAGCAGTTGCATAGGTTGAACCAAACAAGCTTCACCAGTGTCATGGGATCGTACCAATTTCCTAGAATAACAACAAGCAGACAAATAGCATACTTAAAACCGAACGAGTGCTTCTACTAGTTAGAACCGAACGAGTGTTTTCTAGTTAGAACCGAACGAGTGTTCTCTAGTTAGAACCGAACGAGTGTTCTCTAGTTAGAACCGAACGAGTTTTTCTCTAGTCAGAACCGAACGAGTTTTTCACTAGTTAGAACTGAACGAGTGGTCAATAGTTTATAACCTGAACGAGAGGACTCGAACTAGAGGAACCGAACGATAGGACCGAACCAGTGAAAATAAACTCAGTTTTTAAACTTATCAAACTCCAATTTTAAAATTATACGTTATTTCTTTGACTTGTACAATCCCGGAAACAAACACCTGTTTTCCCGTTTTGTCAAGAATTGTAAAATCCCGGTGTAGTTTCGTTTCAAGACTCAACAATCCGTATCAAATCATAATTTCATTCTACCACCGATCGATCAAATTTGAATCTTTTTGATACACGATGACGTCTCCTTGCTGATAAATCACTTCTCATCTGAGGAGACAACAAACCACCGATGCTTGAAAAACATTGTATGTTCCTGAAAAGCAGAATGGAACTTTATATGATGAATAGACCACATGGAAGATGATTCTTGCATATCTGTTGAAAAGGACCACATGTTTGCCTTCTATCACAAGGATGGAATAACAAGGCTTAAGGAATATGTTGAACTAACTCCAGACCTGAAGCCATCACGCATAATTGCGAATAATCAAAGCTATAAACATCATTCTCTTCTCCAAGGCCTACCAACTGAAATCATAGCTACTGTGAGTCAACATCGTATGGCAAAAGATCTTTGGGAGAAAGAATAAACTGCTGAAGCAAGGAACGTCATAACTAAAACAAGAATGTAGTGCAAGCTGTATCATGAATTTGTAATAAGTTCCACTTACAAGAAAGAGAGACGTTACATGAGTACTACTTGTGGTTCACTCAGTTACTCAATGATCTGAACAATTACAAGATGCATGGAAGCATTTCAAGTAAACACCAAAGTACTTAAACAGTCTTCCTGATGAATGGAGCAAATTTGTTACTGAGTTAAACTGGGCTCAAAGACTTGCACACTAACTAATTTTGAACAGCTTCATGTTCACCTACAATAACATGTATACACATTCAAATGATGTTTCGATTTGAAGGAATGAACGCAATCTCAGATCCTTTTGCTTATAGTTGCTTCTCACCATAAACTCAGCCAGCTATCAATCTCATCTACACCCTACACCAACATTCTCATCATCAACTCACGTTTCACCAAATCAGGTCTTCACAGTTTATTACACCTATCAAACCTCAACAATTCACAACCAATCAATCAACAGCTCTTTCAATTACTAATCTACCAAATGATTATTCAATCCACCGTTCACACACACCGATTTATTCTCAACAACCTCAATCCCAAAATTGGAATATGCACCCAACAACTACAACTAGCAACAACTGAATTTTCCCAACAACTCCAGTCTAGTTGTTCAGTGTTCCATGAAGGTGATGAATCAGTTGATCGCAATTAATCACATGATGTCATTCTTAACTGTTGGGTCACATCCCGAACCACTATGAACAATCACTAAGGACTTCGTCAAACCCCCTCGACAACAAGCTATCCCATCTATGATGGAAAAGTGACTGTGCAAACCTGTTCAGGAGACAAATCAACTTATGCTAGCTAGACAACAAGTAAATACAACACTGGTGCAAGTGGTAGCAACACGGGAAAACAACGGACTGTTATTTGTTACAATTGCAAAGGGGAGGGTCATATTGCCAAGCAGTGCACTAAGCCCAAGAGGAAAAGGGATGAAACATGGTTCAATGATAAAGTGTTGTTGGTTCAAGCTCAAGCAAGTGGTCAAGCTTTAACAGAGGAAGAAATAGCATTTTTGGCAAATCCAAGACTTCCTTATATTCAAACCCTCTCAGACAGTCAGTCCACCCACAATGTTGCTTATCAAGCCGATGATCTGGATGCCTATGACTCTGATTGTGATGAACTCAATTCAGCCAAGATTGCTCTCATGGCCAATCTCTCAAGGAATGGCTCAGATGCACTCACTGAGGTACACAATCAAGATAATCTGAACTATGACTTATTCAATCAAAGTGAGCAGATCATGACATCTTCTGAACAGTCTAATGATGTGAGTCAGTCAGAAACTGATATAACCAGTGATAGCAATATCATTCCTTATTCTGAGTATCTGAGTGAAACACATCAGGAAACTGTCCAAAATTCTAACTCTTCTGCTCAACAAGATTCCATGATATTGTCTATGTATTGACCAATTAACTACCCAAGTTGACGCATGCAACCACGGTTAATAAAGCATTACTCCGAGCTTGACAGATATAAAAAAAGAGTAAAGATTGAAAGAAAAGCAAATGTTGAAAATAGTTTTTCCGATCAAATGAACAGTTTGACGAGATTGTATTCTTAAGTCAAAATCTTTTCGAACACGTGCGAAGAAAAAGGATTGTTTAAAATTGAAAACAGTTTCTGAACTCAAAAATGGGTGAAATTAGAAGTAAAACAGAAATATTGATAGAAAAATTGCTTTAGAAAAGAAAAATAAGCAACATGACAATATCATTGTTCAAAAGAGGTCAATCTGCGCAAACGTTTCATAACGATGACTAAATCCAAAATTTGATATGATCATTCCCGAAACGAAAGCTATCGGTTTTGAAAAACCTTTCTGTCCTGAAGAAGAGCTCGGAGAAGGTCAAACCCAAATCTGTATGACGGAATACCATTCTTTTAAAATGGAACTAATGTGGTTCCTGAATCTGATTGAAACAATAGGAGCTAAGTGAAACGAGTCATTCAAAAATCTTTTGAAAGAACAAGATCCATTGTTTTGAAACCATAAAGTGAACCCACGAATACCCATTAATATTATATTCTTCATAACGATTACTACAAACGATTTGTTCGACAAACTGATTTATATAGTGAACATGCCTATTGGAAAGCGACTTCGGTCCCAGCTTTAGACCCATCTCATTCTTCCACAACCGTCATAGTAGAGGTTCCAAAAGAACTTCCTACAGTAAGTATCATGAATACAGCTGAAAAAGCTTAAACGGCCATTTACTGGCTATGATCAGTTGTCAAAGAAAGAACCCCTGCCACAGCTATCAACTGAGGGCACGTTGATTTAATATACCAAAGGCATGTTTCGAGATGAAATCCATATCCGTTTAAAAAATCATTAAAAGATATCTTCAATAAAACTTCAACCCAATACTGGTTGAAGACTTAGCCGATGTCCAAAAGAGTCTATTATCAAATGAACAGCTGTCGAACAACATCGCTTGGAGTCCAGAACTTTCGAAGTTAAAATGAATCAAGTTTTGAGTGAAAATGAACGACTCTTGGCACAAGCCATTGATAAGGATATTGTAAAGACTGTTGTGAATTTGTCTGTGAATGCAAGTGGTGAAACTGTGACTGAATGTCAAAAGTGTCTCGAACTCGAGACTGAGCTTTCAATAAAGGACTTTGTTGATAAAAAAACTTACGATAAACTTTGCAAGTGTTTTAAAACTCTTGAAAAACATTGCATCACTTTGGAAGCTGATTCTCAACTTAATCAAGAAATTTTTCAACAAGAAAAAAGTGTTTTAAATCAAAATGCTCCGGGTTTTACTCAATTGTTTGAATTAAGTAAATTGAAAGCTCAGTCTCAAGCAAAAGACACAGTCATTGTCAAGTTAAAAGAGCAAATTAAGTCCTTAAATGGAAATTTGGTTGAAATACATTCCAAATGGACATGGATGAAATTTGAGACTCGTAACAATAGAATTGAACATAGAGTGACAAAAACTTGGTTGCTGATAATGAGCTATGAAACAAACTATACGCAACTTTATGACTCGATTAACCAAAACAGTTCCAATCAAAAGAACAATGTGGATGCGTTAATCAAGCAAGTCACTCTAAGTCAGGGGAGATTTCTAATTTAGAATGCAAAACTTTCAGGAACAAAGTTTTGGTCATAACAGCCCAAAAACTTGATTAAAGGAAACATTAAAGGAAAAGCGATAGATAAAACGAGGGGAAAAAAATACTGAAGACCTCACTATGTTGGATCCAAAAGTGTCTAAGGATTATATGAACCACTCACTACCTAAATAGTTGAATAAAAGTACTTTCTGCTCACTCTCGTGAAATTAACATTCCCAGGAAGAAAGCTTTTGGTCCTTAGGATATAGTCGAACATGTAAAAGTAAATTATCCTCAAGATATCCACTTTTAAAGTCTGCCTTAGGTATATACCAAAGTCATTCAGGATTTGCTTTCACACATAAGTAGATCATGCCCTAGCATCAACAATTATGGTCCTTAATTAATTAAGGTCATACCGAGGAAAAAAGGACAAGAAAGTTAGGTTTGCCGAATCACTCACATCCACAGAAAACACAAAAATAACAAAACCAGACTCGACTCAACATATTAATCTACCAGCGTGTGTTTGCATTCTACAGGAGTAAGACTTTCTACTAGTGCTAGCGGATAACAGCCTTCAGGCAATACCAAGAATGATAGGATTCTACAAACACCAAGTAGTAATTTGAAGAATAAAGTAGAAGCTCACCCTAGGAATGTTAAATCTAGTTTGAATAAAAGGAATGGTACTGTTAAAGGATATGCGGTTGTGCAGAATCTCAAAAAACAAGATAATTCTGATTATGTTTGTATTAACGTGATGATTGCATTGTCTTCTGTAATTTTTATGTGTTTTTCTAATTCCTATGAATGATGTGAAATTTCATGCTAAATCTAAGAAGCATAAATCTAAGAAAATATTTGGAAACCAACAGGAAAGGTGTTCACTTCATATAGGATACATTGTGGAGACACTACCGTCGGACCTTCACTATATGTAGGAATGCGTGCCCTTAACTAGGATTACACTACTAATGAAAGTGCCTTCTAAGAACCAATAGTTTTCTAGACTCTGAATCACCCAAACCTTGGTTTAAATTGGGTATAACTCAAGTGAAACTTAGTAGAATAGAAAATATGAGTCCTTAGCAAAACTAAAGGTTTTAAAACCAATGTCCTGCAACAAACAGGAACCCAGTAAATCCTAGGGATCCATAAAAAACTCATATTCCACTACTTTCTTTGAATGAATGCCGGTCCGTCCAAATGACCTCTGGTATTTGGATGCCTGTTGCTCGACAAGCCATGAACTTGAAGAACGCTCTCAGCTCACCGATATTCATCAGTAATTTCTATTCTTGGTTACATCAAATTCGAAAATGATCAATTGCAAAGATAATGGTTTTGAGATTATCAGATGGGAATGGTTAACTATTTCAAGGTTTATTACGTTGAAGGACTTGGGCATAATCTAATTTTCTATAGGACACTTCCTGTATTCCAATCTCGAAGGTGCCTTAACGTTCAATCACACATGCTTCATGTGTAATCTAGATGGTGTTGATTTATTAACGGATCATCGAGGGGATAACTTTATACACTCTCACTTGGAATATGGATTGGCAACCTCTCCCAATGTCTATTGTCAAAGGCGTCTAAACAAGACTGGTTATGTTCATCGTCGTCTATCTCATTCGAACTTTGGTTCTAATAATCATCTTTGAAGTTATCATGGACTATGAATGAGGTCTCCCAAGCGCAAGTTTAAGAAGTAAACACTTATGTTCTAGCATGTGCAATTAGCAAAGGTCCAAGAAACCCCACAAACCCAATCAAGGACCACCAATCAAGAAACACTCTATTGCTGCATATGGATCTGTGGGTGCTAATGCCGTGTCGCGAGTGTCAAATGGAAAGAAGTACATCCTCGTTAATAGTCACACTACTCTCAATTTAACATGGGTAAAATTTACGATCAAAAAAGATAGGCTCAGCTTTATATCAACTTTTGAAGATGGATCCAATGCACGGCTTAAAGAAACCGTCTGTACGCATCAAACAGTTTAAAGGAACTGAGTTGTAATCAACATTGCGTGAATATTATGATAACAGTTGGTATCTTATCATCATGAAAACATCAAGTTGCACGCTCACCACATCAAAACGGTGTTGTTGAAAGACTAAATCGTACGCTAATCGAAAGCAGCACGCACTATGTTAGAATTTATGCAAAAGCCCTTTATTTCTTGGCCGGAAGCGGTTGCCACATTCCTGTTATATCCCAAAATCCATACCTTGATACGATCGTCGCACGATAAAAAACCATATAGAGCTTTTACACGAGAGACACACCTCCCGATCTCTCGTATCTACATGTGTTTGTGCACTTTGCTACCCAACGAATGATATTGAGGAATTTGGGCAAGTTACAACCAAAGGCTGATATTGGTATTTTCATTGATATGCACCCACAAAGAAAGCATTCACGGATTTACACTAGACGTACCAACGAATAATTGAAAACCATTATCACGTTGATTTTTGATGAGCTAACCGCGATAGGCTTCTGAACAAAGCATTTCAACCACCGCTCTTCCATGAAATAACTCCTGTATCGAGCTGTTCAGGACACGTGCTAATCCTCCTGTTTCAACACCATTTGTACCACCTCGAGAATCTGACTGGGATTTGTTGTTTCAACAAATGTTTGATGAATCCACTTAGTCCCCCGCCTAATTTATTTACAACACCATAAGTCATTGCTTAGCCCGATTCCTAAGCAGTTCCCTGAACATGCTGTATCACTGTTCACCTTCCTCAACAACAGTTTGATCAAGATGCACCATCACCCAATGTAACTCTCTTACAACACGAGAAACACAAACACCTATATTTTCCTCATGATGTTGAAGAAGATAAATCAATGATATTGAAGTTTCACATATGGGTAATGATCCTACTTAGGTATCTAATTCCAGAAGTTCCTTCTGATGCAATCAACTTCATCAGACGTTATTCATACAATTGTGCATCCCATCACCAAGTTTCTGAACGACAATAGCAAATGGACGATAGGATCACCCCCACGTCGAGAATATAATCGGTTGCCCTTGACGAACCAGTTTCCACCACGACTCCCAACTCCATTAACAAGCCTTAATTCTGCAACTAGATGCCTGTTCAAACATTATCGAACCCAAAGAACTACAAAGAAGCATTAACCCAGCATTGGATTAAAGCTATGCAAGATGGAACTGTCAAGAATTTTGAGGCGTACTGGAGGTTTGAACTTGTTCCTCCTCCTGACAAAAGCAATATTGTCATCTCTCTTAAGGATCTCTATAAGTTTAACTTAAGAGTTAGGATATTCTAAAAATAAGACTCTAGTCGGTTGTCGCTGATTCGTGTTATCGCCAGAAGAGAGGTAATCATTTCGAAGAGTCATTCGCTCACGGTTGCATGATTAGAGGCCTATTCAAATTTTTCTTGAGTTTGCTGCTCACATGAACATGGTCATACTATCAGATGGATATGTGAAGACGACTACCCACTCATTTCTGAATGTAATTCTGCGAGAAGAAGTTTATGTTTCCAACCGGCTGGATTTGTGATCCAGACAAAACCTAACTACGTATAAACACAGCTTAAGAAAGCTCTTTTATGGGTGAAGAACAATCTCCACGTGCGTGTAGTGAGATATGTTGTCCTTCATTCCTATATCCAATGACTTCTCCAAGCCTTCAGTGGTCCTACTCTGTTTTCATTACCTAAGAAGGCAACGAACTTATTCTGGTACAAAATCTATGTCGATGATATGTATCTTTGCTGCATCTACTCCTGAACTGAGGTAGATCTATTCGCTAAAATAATGTGTTCAAAATTCAGATGTCTGATGAGGTAAAATCTCATTTTTCTTAGGACTATAGATTTCTCAAAGTCCCAGAGACATCTTCCTAAACCAATCTAAATATGCTCTTGAATCACTAAAGAAATATGGCTATGAATCTTGTGACCCAGTGGATACTCCCATGGTGGAGAAGTCCAAACTGGATGAGGATAAAGAAGGGTAAGCCTTGTAGATGGCCACACACTATAGTGGTAATATTGGCACCCCTCCTTTCTCTTACAGCCAGTAGACCTGACCTACAATTTTACTATAATGCATGTGTGCCGGTATCAGGCTTGGCCCTACCGAAAAGCACCTAAAATGCAAGTAAAAAGCGATCTTTCGGTATCTAAAAGGAACCGTCATCGGTGATCTTTGGAAATCCGAAGGATCTCCTTTGCACTAACAACATTTGCAGATGCGGGATACATGCTGGATTGTCAAAGATACACTCCATAGTACATCTGGCATATACACCTTTTGGATGATAGACTTGTAAGCTGGTCGTCTAAAAGGCAGAAAAGGCCTGCAAAATCCAGTACGGAACTGAATATATTGATCCTGTCCGATGTTAAGCTCAAGTCCTTTGGATGAGATCCTCACTTACCGACTATGGCTTTAAGATTCAATAAAATTCTAATGTAACTTTATAACAAAAGCGCTAGTGCCTTATGCTGCCACAACGTTCAAGCATTTCAGATCCAAGCATATAAGACATCAGGTTTCACTTCATCCAAGGAGCAGTTGAATGGTGAGATCGAACATACTTTTGTCAAATACGGAATATCAACTGGCAGACAGCATTCACACTAAAGCCTCTTGCCGAGAAAAATTGAATTTCTATCAACAAGCCTGGAATGCGAAGTTTTACGCCGGATACTCTGAAACAATTGGCAGATGAAGTTGATGAATAGTGGTGGTACCTATTCAAATATCCTGTATAATAAGTAAATACTTAAAATTAGAAAAACACAAAAAGAATTTTTTATTCATATTTATTTTTTATAAAATTTTATAAAATCAAAGAGAAAAATATAAAATCAGAAAAACCAAAAAGATTTTCTTTTCTATAAATTTTTCAAAAACAAAATAAAAATTAAAAAATGAGAAAAATTCAAAAAGAAGGTTTTACAATTGACATGTCTCTGAAATCGATAACATTTTACGGTCTTAGAAATGTCATTGTAACAATGATACAAGCCTGTAAATGAAAGTCGAGCAAAATTACAAAGGTTTTTTAAAACATGCCAAATGCTTGCTATTATTTCAGATAGCAACCCGGCTCATCATCTTAAATGGCAAGTATAGTCAAAAAAGAATCTTGGCCTCCCCCCCCCCCCCCCATCAACGAAATTATTCTCAGGCATGTCTACTTATGACCATGCAAAGGCTGTGATTACTTGCATCACAAGCCGTGCTTTCCCAATATTTCATAGTGTACGCCTCAGTGCGCCTATATTGATGAAAATAATAAGAGAAATCTTATTTTTGTTCGTAAAAGTTGTCTTCCAAAATGAACAATGTTTTCATTAATCACAAAAAGATTTTTCAAGAGACAATTCGACTTCTGAAACAATTACAACAGCTCTTTCAATAGAAAACTGTTCATTATTTGAGGGGGAAGAAATCGTCATCAAATAATCTTTAAAACAGTCTTCAAATAAGTCACGGAATTAACGGATAAGTTGTTAATATGACTGATCATAATTTAAAAAGGAGTTAATGATTTTAACAGATACAACGAACAAGACACAGAGCCTTTAGATTGACATATGCTTAAAACTTTATGACTTATTTGGCAAATTAAGACTTAGTTGATTCTCACGGAATAGATTTAAGCTTATCAATTCTTCGAACACGATCTCAAGTATATGTGCGTACTAGGTTTTGCTAATTCCGAGGTATCGAAAACCAGCAAGGGAAGGAATAGATAAATCCAGAAAAGTTATTGAGTACACGCGATTAGAATTATAACCTATTCTATATTTAGGTCAGTTCCGGTGAAGACAAATGTCATAACCGCAGAAAAATCATGTTTAACTTTTACTTTCATTCCGGTGCACAATTTCAACTACATGAGGTGTATAGATATCATTGTGAGTTTAAGTATGAATCATTTAATATACTAAGGGAAAGTGTGGTAAGAGAGTATCTAAAGCATGAGAAGATTGTTTTACTGATTCAATAAAGAGGCTTCTTAAACGTTAATCCACTAAGCTTATTACATTTTATTATTTTTATTCTTATGATTAAGTTTATAGATTTATTTTTAATATTGGATATAGTGCTTTTAAATGATTTGATTTTAAATATAAAATATATTTATTTGTAAATCTTTTATTGTGCTTAAATATTTTTTAATAGTTGGTATTTTTTATTATAATATTAATCTAGATATTCATACAAATTGAACAAACAAACTTACAACAAAAAACAATCTAATTACAAACAACGATAGAATATGGATAAAAAATATAGTAAAATACAATCAAACAATCACCCGATCGAACGACCTTACATACCAACTCCCACAACAAACCAACGTGATCATTTACACGATAACAACAATCCAGACAAACTCAACAAACAAAGACCAAATACACAAACAAGCGCACATCAAACAAAAACACAACACAATACCTTACAACAACAAATAACAAAAAACCCAACAAAAAAGTAAAAGCACAAATTGCAACAAAACAACAACAATAAACAACACAATCCTACCCATTAAACTCAATAACCAACAGAAATACAAACCCAAAACAACTAATCAACCATAATCAACAACTATAACAGCTTAACACAGCACCAAACACTTCGAACACACCAATTGTTAAAAACCTAACGAATAAAGACTAAAAAGAAAATAAAAAATAATAGCAAGCAACACAAAAAATAAACAACTCGTAAACAAAACTTCCAAACACAACCAAAACAAACCATACCCAACTCCGATTACGACAAAAACCCACTACGAGCAATACAAGTCACTCATACATCAAAAACTCAAACACTCATCAAAAATATAAAAAGAAAACCTTATAAACCACCAAAACTAAATTCACACCCCCAAGAACAAATTCCAACCAATCCAAAACAACCTACCCCGCCCAAAACAAAAAATAATACGACCAAAAAAAATAAGCCCAAACGCACAAACAAATAAATCAAAATGAATACTATAACACCACTAACAAATACACCTCCACAACTGTTCAAAAAAAAAATAACACACAATCAAACAAAAATCAAAAAGCGAACACAACAAACACGAACTACAACTCAACGACCCTAATTTACCAACCACATCGACGTCCCCACAAATCACCCCGCGTACCCCTCAACGTAACATCATCACCCCGAAACCCACTAGCGCTACACCAGCCTCCTCCCAGACACCCCAAGTGTTCCAAACAAGGTACAACGGATATAACCACAACAGACACCAATAGCAGGTCCAACCAAATTGCCCACCCTGGCCATCCAGAATGACATTGGAGTTCCAAAAAATATCACCATCCAAAACATGATAAGGAGAAATACAACAACCGGGCATAATAGACAAAGTGTTGTAGCGCAACGACTATAACATTATTACAAACGGAATCTGGGCTTATACTACATCAGACAGCTTGATGCGGCTTGCAAGAAAATCGCATCAATCTCAAAGAAAGGCATACAGTTAAAGGGTAAACAAAGCACAACTTCATCACCGACAACAACACAATCACACAAGCTCAGTTACAATATGTATCTGAATCTGATTTAACCTCGAAGTTTAATATGCAAAGATTTCAAAACTTGGAAGAAAGTAAAAGCAACGCCTTGAAGCGATGCTGAACAGAGAAAGTGATCAGATTGACAACCTCTTGAAAGAAAGAAGGTTTTAATGAGAGCAAAAAAGTTCGTAGGAGGGAGATTGTATCTAAGGATACTACGGCGCATCAAAAGAAACCAAATATTCTATCCTATGATGATCACATCATTCAGGTCAAACCTCGTATAAAATTAATCAATGATGAAAAAATTAAAGAGTAGACAAAAAGGTTGATACAACGGAAAGTGCTACGGAGTAACCCAATTATCCAGTACATTATCCTAATGTAAAAAGCAAAATCTGTCAAATTAATGTACACAGCACTGCTAAAAAACCCACAAACTTGAGGGGACAATCATATGATTCCATTCAGCTAGAATATATCATATTTGTTCCCCGCACTGGTATAATCAAATGATAGATCCAAGATATCAAGGGAATAACATATTTGGATAAGGGAGAAAATGTGATAAACCTGAGACTTTAATTTATATTTGACCGAATATCAATAATAAAATGGACTCACTGCCCTCCCCACCTACATGTACTAGACGATTATGAATGCACAAGTTAAGTGGAGGCTTTTAGTGATGATGAACAAACTCTCAAAGTGTAACTCTTTGATATTATAATCAAACACTTTGATTAAATTTTCAATGATTTTGGAAGAGTGATTGAAAGTGACCCAAAGTCCGACCAATGTTCTTAAATTTATGAGATAATAAGGCGGTTAGGCTTAGGTATTCAGATCTCATTATCCAGCCAAGAACCTTATGGATATACCAGGGATATCACTAGTTAATTTAAAGTACTTAGGTATGATTAAGAAAGGAGAAAAAGTAATATAATGTAATAATGCCGACTAAGATGGAGCCTCAACCTGAACAAACCTCAACAGAGGTTTTATTTATGAAGTCTCGTTAAGCAACGAAGGTGGTTGAAGAATGAAAAAGAAATGTAAGAGATAAAGGGTGAAAATAAAGAAGCCCACCATAACACATTAGCAGAAACCGGTCAATACATATGCTGTCAGAAACACTCATTGTCGTCTGACATCGAAGACAGTCAATGAACCCAATACGCTATGACACAAACCCCTCCAATCACTCCAAATTCGGAAAGACCTTGGTTCAAACTCACGGGAATACACTCATTTCTATTGACTTTCTCCCTGCCGAGTTAGTTGATATTACAAGGTGGCATTCAGCACCACCTCCAGATCACTAAATATAAGTGCACAATTGAGTCTAGAGCCAAAAGAATCCCCATTAATCTCAATAGGACAGCAACTTTCAATAATTTTAGCTTGTTATCTCACACAATGTGAATAACAAGTAAAATCATATAAGTCCTACAAGATCCTTTATTTTTGCCAGTACTATGAACGGTTATAAAAAAAGGAATATGAGAAAACATCGAGTTGATTCATTCACAAATGTAGATGGAAATCCTGTTGTGAGCCAACATCCAAACAAGCTCATGGGAAGTAACTTGTGCGATTCTTTATGAATCAAAAACTTGTGACAACTGGAAAAACGATTGTGTGATTCTATAAGAACAAACCTTGTTCCCAGGGTATGGATTACGATTGATGATGAATTCTTTGAAATGATTAACACTCCGTGTTTCACATAAAACCACTTTTAGCAAGTGACATGTTTTGATTGATTTCAAATTGATTTTCTATAATCAAGTCTGTGAGATAGTAACTCCACAGGTTCACTCTTATCGTGTTGCTGCTTGAAACGTTCCGATAATGTAACATGCTGAGTACGATGAATCTAATACTTATTGTTAGAAAGATTCGATACACAGCTTAAAACCTATCAGAAGATTTCTTCTTAATTGAATCGATCTGATCACAGTCGATCCTCACGGATTTAAGTTTCTCCAACCAATCCTGGGGCGAATGACAAAGCCTTATTCGTCCCCTGAGCTTTATGATAACTGTTTTAATGCAGTTGTTAAAATGGTGATGAGGACCCTATTTCCAGCTAGCACACAAGATCCATATCCACATGCTCATGACGCCCGACCGAGCAAACATCAAGGAACATCATGAAAGCCGAGTCATGTTTCACGACATCCGCTAATACTCTGAAACGACACATCTTTCTAGAAGTGTCTATTGCTAAAGTTAAAGAAAATTTTCAAGAAAGATGCAACATTAAAGCTTTTAAGATGTATGATCATGTCCAGATTTTTTTTATTTTTAAAAAAAAAATTAATAAGTCGCAAGTCCTAAGATGGCAAAGTTACAAGATGGCGTAGAGATTGTGCTTGGTTGATGATCTCAAGATGCTCAAGATCACAATGTCAAATACAAGTTCAAGGAACAAGCTCAATCCAAAAGTCAATGATCACTACAACATATTCACAAGAGAAAGTCAAGAGTACGAGCTAAAGACTAAAGATGAAGCATAGTATGCTAGGTTTTAAACGTTGTGTAAATTGGAGTGACCTCCCTTAGGGGGAGATTGTTGGAAACACGAAAAGTGTCGGTCACTTCCAAGTTGTAACAGGTCTTAGCTCGTAGTTAGTATCATGATTAGATTAGTAATCTAGTCCAGATCCAGGTCCATAGGAGGCCCAACCAAGCCCATGGCCGGCCCCCATTGTAGTATTTATACACCCTCTCCTAGTCTTGGAGAGGGTTGGTTGTTCCATTTTTCCATACACTTCATTTATACAATTCATCCATTTTCCATCCAATCTCTCTCACAATACACCAACCCACATCGTCACTCTTGTCTAGGTATTGATCATAAGATACTAGTATTCTTCATAAAATAAGAGAGAAGTTAGAACAATTGTAGAGAGAAGTTAGAGAGAGAAACTATAGAGAGAAAGGAAGAGAATGGTTGATTTTCTTGCAAGTGAAAAACCCCCACTAGACAAATGAGACCAAACACGCCCCCTCCATTCCTTGGAGAGGGGTATTTTATAAGTGAAACCATGAGGCTTACATGCTACGATATTTCTACATGCCGTTGATCGAGATTACTTAGGCTTATGCCCCGAGTACAGTTACCAGATTAGCTTACATAAGCGAGCTCGTTTACACGTTCTAGCCTATTATAATGTTACATATTTGAATGACTGAGACTTAATATTCTTAATAAATGAACTTCCTTGTTAAAGTCAATATTTTGAGGCTAACAATCTCCCTCGAAGTGAGTTCATTGTGACACTCCTTTGTGAGATCAATGAGATTGCTTTTGTCATTAAGCTCTTGTGATCTTTGTCCCTGTCTACGTTGTAGGCTTGTTCCTTCATGCTATGTGATCTTTGATCTTTAGCCTTTGTTATTGTCTTTCGACTTTGTCTTTATGTCTGAGATCTTTAAATCTTTATCCTTCAGTCTTGATCGTCTTTGCCGCCTTGCAATCTTGTGTCTTGACCAACTTGCTCATACTTTGCATCATCTTGAAAGGTTGCTAACAATCTCCCTTGACAATAATTTTCTTGATAATCTTGATATCTTAAAGGAAGATCTTGAATATCAAAGTTTGCAGAAGTCTTTGTCTTTAATTCTTGAGCTTTCATGATTCTTGAATCTTGATGCTTATAGTATGTCTTTGTAGTTAAGCATGAGCAAGTGGTAATGAATTTGACTTTAGCTGAAATAGGATACCGCCACCATCATATAACCTGCAAGTTTACGTTAGTGATAATCAACAGATATAGACGAGAGTGTCTTTGTCACTTCGTCGAATAAGGTTGCAATAACCACGGTTCCTCGTTAATCAGTATAAATAATGCCTGTGATCAGATAGAATTCAAATGAATCTTCTTGATAGGGTTTTGCAGCTGCACTAGCCGTTCTCACTACTGGAGCGTCTCAAAGCAGACAACACGGTAAGAGTGAATCAGATAGTTACTATCTTTCTGATTAAAATGCTAATTCATTTACTAGAACAAGTTTGATTCACATTGAATCACACCATAGTTTCTTTCTAGTTGACACAAGTTTGATTCATATAGAATCTCGCAAGTCACCTACCAAGAGCTTATTTAATGTTGGCTCAAGCCGGATTTCCATCTTCACTGTGAATACTTAAGTATCACTTAGATGTTATGGCAAAATCACAAGGATAATGCGTAGGACTCTTGTTACCAGCTTGTGAACTTGATGTTATTTAACAAGTGTTTGTAACAGAATATGTCCTAATGAGATTTATTTTATTAATCTCTTGGCTCTAGACTCGATTAGTGTATTTTGGTTTTAGTACTCGGAGGCTGGAGCAGACTGCCACCTATTCAATATCAACTAACTCAGAGTAAGAAAGTCAATAGAAGTCGTGTATATCTCCGTAACAAATGAGACAAGTTTCTTTTAAGAGAAACTTGAATGGTTGGGTAAGGGTTATGCATGGCATCACTGGGTCCATGGTGTCGTCTTTAATATCAGAATTCATCTTTGTTAACACCGATAGATTATGTATTGACCCGGTTTCTGCCTAAGGTATAGGGAGGGCTTCTTTCTTTACACCTTTTATCCATACATTTCTTTTTTATTCTTCAACCCCTTCAATGCTTACCAAGACGTCATTACTAACACCTTGTTGTGATTGTTCCAGTGTTAGCTTAATCTTAGTCGGCATTATTCCCTTAAACTCATTCATCTCCAATCATACCTAAGGACTGCTATTTCTAACTATGGAGTGTCCTTGGGTAGATCCCTCTGGTTTTGATTGGATCATATGACTAATTCCTAACCTAACCACCTTATGATTTCAGAATCGTCGTAAATTAAGATGTTGTTGGGTATGAGATCGTAACCATAAAACCTTTTCTGATGAGTATAAAGCACTTTGAGTCGATTAGATCACTTATTATTTTCAAGATCACATTTTAATTACATTTCTCCCCTTATTTTAAATACTAATTCACTTAGTTTTTGAAATACCTTGTGATTAAAATTTGTCATGAAAATTCTGTGGGAAAAATATTATTATACTTAGCATGAATTATATGGAACATTAACTGGCTCCCCCTCAATTTTACATATGTTTGACACCAAAAAAAATGATACCAAGTTGTAAAATAAATATAAAATTGAGGGTTAGCATTGTTGAGCACACAATTTTGAAAGGTAATGAATTGTCATTGAAGAATTCTTGAAAAATTGTGCTCAACCACTTAATCATCTTATAACATACAATCTATTGAGTAGTCATCATTATTACTGAGTTTTTATTAAGAGATTTTTTGATAATGTTTTGAATACATAAAATTGTTATGTTATGATGTATCCAAAATCATTAAAACCTTGTTTTTTGAAAAACTCCCCCTCAAACATTGACTCATTTTGAAAATGACATCAAATGTAGAAGAATTGTCTTGTAAAATTATATGAGGGATGGAGTGTTGAACACACAATTTTGAAAGATTATGAATCGTTAGTGAGAAATTCTTGAAAAATTATGTTCAACTTTTTGAAAAACCAAATGTTAGAAGACTTCTCTTCTAACTTTAAGGATAAGCGCACTTATGCGTACACTCTCCTTTTGTCGTTCGGGTCCGAGTTGCAATCTGAGAGTGATTACAAGTCATAAAGAAGAATAGAAATGACATGTTTTGAAAGCATTTGAAACTCCTGTTCGAAATTCATTTATACACCCGTGTTAATATTAATCAACATTTCTAGGTACGTAAATGTTATCGATTCCAAGAGACATGTCGAGAAGATTCTTTTTGTGAAACATTTTCTGATTTTTTTGATTTTGTATTTTCTTTTTGAAATTTTATATTTTTGTATTTTTCTTTTTTCAAAAATATGTACATGTTGATGTTTGATGAAATATCAAGCAGATTCATTTGTCAGAACCTCCAGTTCTGCTAGAGTCAAACATCTCATACCAATTCGTCTAACAAGATACTGAAACCTATCTTTGGGTAAGGCTTTAGTAAACATATCAGCTAATTGTTATTCAGTTTTGACAAAGTACAATTCAATTATACCATTTTCAACCTGTTCCTTGATGAAATGATATCGAGTATAGATGTGCTTGGTACGGGAGTGCTGTACGGGGTTGCATGAGATGGCTATGGTTGACTGTGAGTCACAATACAACGGTATTTTGTTGTAGTTGAAGCGATAATCCTTAAGTTGCATCCTCATCTGCATTACTTGAGCACAACTTGCAGATAACGCCACGTACTCAGCCTCTGCTGATGACATTGCAGTATAGTCCTGCTTCTTTTACATCCAGCTGACTAACTTATCACCTAGGAATTGTATTCCTCCATAAGTACTTTTGCGAGTATCAATGCATCCAAGATGGTCGGCTTTTGAAAAAGCTGTTAGTTCAAAGCCAGAATCCTTTGGATACCAGAGTCCCATGTTAATGGTACCCCTTAAGTATCGAAAGATCCTTTTAATTTTTTCAATCATCTTGCTTCGGGGGGGGGGGGGGGGGGGTGTAATTGATATCTTTCACAATAACATACTGCTTGTACATGTCTCGGTCTACTAAATGTCAAATAAATGAGTGACCCGATTTTACTAAGGTGTCAGTTGGTCTACGAGTTTTTCCACTCAAGTTTGGCATCTAATTTAGAGTTTTGAGTCATTGGTTGTACCAATGGTTATCACATTTATCCATACCATTTTTTTAAACTATTTCTAAAAGCATAATTTTGGCCTGATTGATAAAGATACCTCTTGGGATTGGTGGATCCCTGAAGTCCTAAAAAGAAATTCATTCCCCTATTAAAGGACATCTCAAAATCTACAATGCATTAATTTTTCAAACGTTTAGAAAATTTAGGTTTTTAAGACCCAAAAATAATGTCATCGACGTAAATTTGAACAAGTAGAATGTCCTCCCCGTGTCGTATTGGAATAGATCAGGGTTCAATGGTACCTATATGTAAGCCTTTGGACATCAATAATTTAGAGTTTAATCATACCATGCTCTTGGAGCTTGTTTCCATCCATATAGAGCTTCCTTAGACCTAAACTTTTCTCTGGATGATCATGGATCAATGAACCTATCTGGTTGAACAACATAACCTCCTCCTTTTAGTAGACCATTAAGAAATGCCATTTAACGTCCAGTATGGTAGATTGGAAAATACTTGTGTGCAACATATGCGACGAAAAGCCAACAACTTCCAAGAGAGCTAATAAGCGAATGATTCCTCGAAATCAATACCCTATTCCTGATCATAACCCTTAGCTTACCAAGTCATGCTTTTGAATTATAGTTTGGTCTTCATCTTTTTGTTCTTCCATAACCACTTTAGCTTGATTATGTTCTTGCCAAAGGGTTTGTCAACGAGTTCCCAGACTTAGAGTCTATCAAACTGTGAAAGCGTAATTCTGCATTGCTCTATCCATGCAGAATTCTGCCATTGATTTCCTGATGTTTTTTGTTTCATAAGTCCTCACGGTTAGCGTGAACATACACATTTCAGGAATCTGTTGCAAGTTGTCGTCTTGTTTGCACTGGCTTGATGGATTTCACGAACTTGTTCTAGCGGGTGATCTTTTATCCATCGGTATTCAGAATTGTGTGGTTGATATAAGGTATGCATATTTGAATTATCACTATTGCGTGAGAACTCCGCAATTTCGCATAACCGGTGTACATAAAGGATTGATAAAATCATCTTGATGGAACTGTGTATCTTCTGCTTGCTTATCGTTGTTTTCCTCAGCATTAACATTTGTTGGATTTGTTGGTTCTGTTGAAGATTGAAATATTCAGTTGTAGGTGTGCTCTCCTTGTGGAGAATTGTTCGTGAGAGAAGAAGACTTGTTGACACGTAATACCTGCAGTGACAAATTACATTATACAAAAAGGACCAAATAGAAATCTAACTCTTGTTGTGACGAACTGTGGTAAGGACCTGTAGTGAAAAATTCATCGTACAAAGGACCAAATAGAAGATCCAACTCTTGTTGTGATGGAACTGATGTATCTGCTGAAGGATAAACATTTTGTAGTTGGGGGATGGGGTTAGAGATTTCATAATCTAAATCTGAGATGTATGGATTCAACTATCAATCGGGTTCTCTTGTTGTAAACTTGATATCCCTTAGACTGAGTGGAGTATCCCACCAGAATGCACGAATCCCCTTTTTCTTTCATCTTATCTAGATTTTCACCATCTCTGGTTAGGTAACAAGTGCAACCAAAAATGTGAAGGTGTTTAATTGAAGGTTTCCTGTCATTGATGATGTGATATGTCATTTTCTCATGTGTCGGGATGATGATAGATCTGTTTTGAGTATAGCATGCGGTTGCAATTGCTTCAGCCCAAAAGAACAAAGGAAGTTTAGAAGCTGAAAGCATCGTTCGAGCAGCCTCAACCAGAGTACGGTTTCATCTTTCGACAACGCCGTTCTGTTCAGGTGTTCGAGGAGTGGAAGTTTGATGCTCAATTCCTTCTTCTTTGAAGAATGCATGGAGTGTCTTGTTTAAGAACTTTGTGCCTCTGTCAGTTCGAACAGAAATTACTAGGGCTTGAAGATTTTGTTGAATCATTGTGAGGAAATCTTTTAGAACTTCTGGTGTTTCATCCTTGGATCTTAGAAATAGAGTCCAAGTATATCTGGAGTAGTCGTCTATAATTACCAGAATGTATTTCTTCCCATTTATGCTAGCAACCCGCATTGGACCACATAAGTCCATATGAAGCAAATTTAGCCGTCCTTTCGAACTTGGAACAACCTTTGTCTTGAATGAACTTCTTTTTGCTTTACTCACTTCACAAGAGGAACATAGTTGATCCTTGACATATTTCAGTTTTGGTAAACCAATCACGACATCCTTCTTTAAAAGCAAGTTGATGTAGTCAAAGTTAAGATAAGAAAGTCTTCGATGCCATAACCATTGATAAGTGCTTAATTACACATATCTTTTACCTCTAAAAACGAGCTTAAATGACCAAAAACAGACAAAAACT